>JAHWFP010157863.1:0-11748 GCA_023313725.1 Lithobius niger | reverse complement strand
AAAACCTCTTCCATCTCTACTCCTCTTTCTATCCCTAAACCCTCTTCCATCTCTACTCCTCTTTCCATCCCTTAACCTTCTTCCATCTCTACTCCTTTTTCCATCCCAAAACCTTCCATCTCTACTCCTCTTTCTATCCCTAAACCCTCTTTCATCTCTACTCCTCTTTCTATCCCTAAAACCTCTTCCATCTCTAATCCTTTTTCCATCCCGAAACCCTCTTCCATCTCTACTCCTCTTTCTATCCCTAAACCCTCTTCCATCTCTACTCCTTTTTCCATCCTTAAACCCTCTTCCATCTCTACTCCTCCTTCCATTCCTAAAGTCTGTTCCATCTCTACTCCTCTTTCCATTCCTAAACCCTCACCAAAAATGAAGAGGCACAACACCAGGTCAATGAAAGCGACCACTGGAAATTCACAGGGAGTGGTGTGCGCATAACGCCACACAGCACCATAGATGTACAAATACTCTGAAATAAAAGCAAATGTAAATCTTGTAATAAGAAGGGTTCAAACTCATTGTTACACAATTTAGAAATACAGATAAGCCTGTATGCTCAAATGAGCCACAAGATAAAGCTCTAGGTGGTAAAGTACCTACAGCAAACAAGATTTGATATTATCACTTCTAAATCTCACCGCATCAGAAATCTTTCAAATAATGGAAACTGTAAGGGGAAGATGCAGGGATGAAAACAACTTAAGTTAAAGGATGAGCATCCACCATTCATAGACAGAAAGATGCATCGACAACTTGCATGATACTGTCTAGCGTAAGTAGCTAGTAACATTTTTCCTACGTTAAATCCCATAAACTTTTTGCTCATGGCTAACGAAAAATTGGGAAGGCCTACACATCTGAACATTTACACCAGAATGCATGGTGAGCTAAACATGATCCTTTTGTTGATTTGGGGCTTGTAGGGGTCATGACAAATGTATAGGAGGGTTTTGAAATTTGCAACCAAGGAATTTAAATTTGTTTCTTTTCCATGTTGCACCTAACGATTTCAAGCAACAATGGCTTTGACAAGCAATCGTGGTCCTTAGAAGTATTGTAAAAGCCTGGATGAACTAAAAGCTGAACCATAATGAAAGACAAAAAACTAACGAATGTTGAAGTGTTATACCCTGAACAATTCGCAGATATTTTTTGGGGAAAAAATGAGCCTTTGTTAACCTCAAAATCGGTCAAAGTGGTACTGTACCGTTGCTGTTGTGGAAAGCATTACTGATATGTAATGCAGATGATAGCAGTAACTTATTTATACTGTCATCTCTTGACACGAGGCGGTATTTAGTAATGTTTTTAGTCTGATCCCTACGTTCTGGCCGCTTTACTGTGTCACCTACGCTAAAATATAGTTCAAACGACCGCAGCGCGCATTGCTCTACGACACTAGTCATACTCATCTCGGGGCCGCTGCAACGTGACACATCGTACGACCAAGTCGCAAACTTGAGCGAAGGATTAATTATCCTTCCTCCAGGGCCGCGGCTTGCCAGCAATGTGGCGGGAGTTATATACCGCTCGGAACGAGCCGTTTAAAACAAGCCTAATAACATTCACGCGCCACTACTGACATCTGCATCGTACCCTTAGACCAGCAAATGAAAGTTTTATATAAACTGATTTACCTATTTCCGGTAATGTATCGAGTGAAACTGTTAAAATATACCGGAGGGAGTTATGTGCCTTTAATTCTAACAGTTGATGGCGCTAGCATTTACTGAATAAATTTCCATGAAAGGTAGAGCGCCCGCAAAACTCGCACCACGCTTTTCTCACATACAATTATGCAATTATGTTAAAGCCGTCATGCCACCCTTAAAAAAGTGCCGGTATAAGCCCGGGTCTCTCGGCACTACTTATAAATCCGGGCCTGGGTAGGGTAGAGGTAGGGCCCACAAAAAGGCAGATCTTTTACTGATCCCTTTTTCAGCTGATAGCTGCGCCTTCTTTAAGGTTTGTTACCATGGACTTTGTTACCATGGCTCAGCATTGTTTTCAGAATGGTCCGTTCGAAAAGAGTGGTGGCTTCGTGGAACAGAAGAGTCTGGGAATCTTGGATCTTCAACTCGTGAACATAAATCACCGACTCAATACTGGCATCTCGACAATGTCACATGCTTTTAACAACTTCCCCTTTTCTGCTAGGTTCCTGTTGAGCATTCAGCAGCTTTACAGAGATGCAAGGAAGCACCTTGACTTTTTAACCCAATTTCCGTGAGTTCACATTAGTTATGGCTTCCAGGCATGATGCAGCAGCAGTGTTCCCAACAATGGAATGTTAGGCAGCTCTGATGCACATTAAGAATTACAAGATTCTTTAAGAAACCTGAAGATTCTTGGGAATGTGTTGGGTCGTTCCATCTTCCACAGAAGCGACGTCGACAAGATTTGCTTCCGTGAGAGAGCAAACTGGGTGGGCTGAGTGTTTCCCATTCCCAAAAGGAAGGACAGTGTCCAATCCTTTTTGAGGGAGGTGGGTCCACAAGTCCATCTTTCTCCAGCTGGGCTTCATATTCTTAAAAGAATTCCACCATGCCACAAAACAAGTAAGCAAAATATCTTCTGGTTCATTCTCCAGGTTTTATGATTTCCATTTGAAGACACACGCTGGCTCATATGTGAACAAAATTTATTAATTCTGAAGTGGTGTCTGACCTGTTCATCACCAAACGAAACAAATTTGTCAGGGAATGAAATCGTACGTTAAGACGAGTCCTTCTTGCTTCAACTTGTACAAGCAGCAGAATGTGAGAACTGGGTGCCGTAGTGTATTGAGCAGCTCTGTAAAGCTTGCTTCATGGGTGAACGAGCACGACAAGCAGAATCACCAACGGGTGCCGTGATGGCAAAGGATGCCAAGATGCTGATACATGTCAGGGTGACTGAGAATCTGGGGAAGGGCAGTCTCACCGCGAAGGTTAGATTTGAAGCGATGGAAACAAGCAGAGCACCAGTGATGGACTGAAGAACAACTAAACCCTACCAATTGAATTTCAGTATCGTATAGTAATGGACATAAAGAAAGTATGCGAAGTACAGGATTCGCGTTCATCTTACAGCATTTGCGTAATAATTTTATAAAGTTGCATTTCTAGCAGACGCCTTTTTATCGCCGTTGATCTTGGGAAGTCTCGTTTTCACGACGTCACGATTCATCAGTTGTCAAGCGAGTGAGCTTAAAGGAAGCTCACCCTCAATGGTGACCTCAGTTCCGTAACAATGCCTTCGTTGGAGGGCACTTGTGCAAATACATCATGAGCAATCATCGGTGGTTGGATCCAAAGGTTCTTCTGGTGTACACGAATCAAATTTCCGTCTCTTTGACTTGTGTTCTGCATCGAACAAGTCATAGTGGTCCGGATGCCGCAGTTTAGTTTCGGTTGCTTGAGCGGTACGGTTGCCTTGGCTACGATGAGGTGGCGATGACTCGGCTTGCCTTTGCTTTGGTTTGGTATGCTCTGCACAGTCATGCAGTGCACTATGGGGCAAGGAGAGCAAGTCGTGACTGATGAACTGTGACGTTAAAGCTGTGCACAGCTCGAAGTCATGTTCGTTGCCTCGCGTCGATGTAATTGAAATGAAAGTTATAAAATTTTAAACCGTGGGGGTTAGTTTTCCTTTAAACAGAAAATGATCGTGATTCTTCGTGATCGTGACTTTTCTGCTTACGAACTGAAGGCACTCCATAAGCCCTGAATAAGAATGCCTCTTAAAAAAAGGATCTTTGGAACGCAAGATCCTTGTCTGGAGTCTCCTTCCTAGCTGAAAAGAAATCGAAGGGCGTCCGTTCTTCGCAGCTTTGTGTTTCTTCGGCATAGGGAGAGCTTTTCGATTTCTTTTTCTGCTCTTTTTCTCCAGTGATGGACAACAAGAGGAAGAAGGGTAAGAAACTAAGAATACAAGCGGACCACGTGGCGAAGAGGAAGGCTGTCCTCAGAGCCCAGTGATGTTGAAATCTTAACCATAAGAAACCTCATCATCCGTAGAACACTCCCAATACCGTCGTTTTACTGTTGGGGTGAGAGCAATCCAGGCCTATCAAAAATATTCTGTTTTTCTTCTTCCAAATTTCATCTTTCCGTAACGATGAAGAGCCGCTTGTATCAGCCAACTTCAGATGTAAGGATTATTCGTTCATATTTCTATATCACTTTAGCAAGACTTCTAACCTTGCAGTGTTCCTTTCCTTGCCGTGTACATCCATGTGAAAAATCGTGCATGGCAGCCCTTTAAGACTTAAGTGTGGCCAGATGCATCCAAATGAGAGAGTTCCTTATCCCTCCCACTAATCGTAAAGACCAGGAAGTTACTGATAGTAAAAGAGAAAAGAGGAGGCTAGTCCTAATTATTCTCGTCAGTAAAATGAAGTTATCAAAATGTGTTATATCTCACCGTCTTCTTAAGACTTTCTCCTTTAACAATTGGTGAAAGGCTTCTAAAAAGCAAAAATCTAGTCTGTAAACAATGGTTGCATTGGGAAGAGCACTTATTTAGTGAAGCGTTTAAGCGGCGAAGAGGACGTGGACTGTGAAGAGTTCTTGGGAAAGCCTAAGAGTCATGGCATGCGAAGAGCTCTTTGGAAGCGCTGAACAAAAGATTGATAAAGAGAATGGGGTGAACAGGGTTACACCCTTGGCGAAGAGAAAATTCTAAGTAGTGAAGAGCCTTCTCCTTTGAGAAGGAGTTCTTAGTTGCAACGAGCCTCTTTTCTCTGGCGATGAAGCTTGAGGTCAGCAGAAACGGAAGAGGTCTGCAAGAATCTGAATCCCGTCTCAAAGAAGAATTTTGTTGACTTTCAGGGACAGTTTTCCTCATTAAACAGGAAGCAGTATTTCCTGCACAAGTTCCATCCAAATGTTGAACACGAAAATGCGACGACATGCATTTCGGTTGGGGCATCATTAAGTAAAGAGCGCCAATGACCTGAAGCGATGGTGTAGGCAATGGTAAAAAGCTGCAACTTGAGGCCAGCGGAGTGGGCACGAAGATGCTCGTTAACACAACAGCAGCGAAGTTGACGACGACTTTTGTCTTCCCAGACAGGCCCAAAGATAAATACTTCTATTGACAAAGAGACCCAGATTGTCCTACTACTGGCATACCTTGCAAATTGGCCCAAAGAATACTACTGGTGTACCTTCCAATCTGAACTAAAGATTGCACTGCTACTTGTGTACGTCATTAATGGGATCGAATCACGGTATTAAGGTCTTACGTATTACTGCCCATCAAGACTGGGTTTAGGTATTGGAAAAAATTGGTCACATTAATAATAATTTATTTCTGAAATACAAATGGGCATATGGTATGGAGTATCAATACCTTCAGGTAATTATACTTTTGTTTACCACTAGCCATCTTGGTCACCACATTATACACGTGCAAGTCTGTAATAAAGATTAAAATACTCTTTTCGAAAAGCAATGCCTTCACTCAACTTCAAGTCCATCAACATCAACAAGCAAGTCTTCTGGAGCTGAGTCGCACAACAATTCCCCTAAATTCTTCATCAAATGCAATTATACAAGCATTTTTGAGTGACAAAATCTGTTAACACCTGGCCGCAACATTACAACAATAGCCATGGCACGAATATGGGACGCTTCTAGCTCCCGAGCACTACGCCACTAAAACAAAATAATGCTATAACCATTTCACTGACAAATCTGCAGAGGTGAAAGGGTTAATCAATGTATATTCAAATAAAAAATGGACCATGATGGTGGCAGCATAAGAATAAATACGTTATAAATAGGTCACCTTTTTTTTCTATCTTTTTTCTTCTGTTATATAGAAAACGTTTACAAAAATAAGATTTCTTGCCTGCGTCATGCACGTTGAACTCCTTTATACACATGCTCGCCTAACCACATGTTGAGAGAAACTGCACTGCGTTAGGGATCAAGTAGATGCATAAGAAATTGCTACTGAAGCAAACTGTTACAAAATGTCAGCTTATGACCGTTATACGACGACACTGTTTCAGGAAACACTATTGCTCAGTTAAGGGCATAGAAGCAAAATAAGTTAGGTTTTAAACGATTGTTCCAGAAAATTCCAGTGACCAGGATTATGTTAACCAATGTGATTTACCGTAACCTGGAATAAGCGCACATTTTATTTCTGTACTATTGTCTGAAGATTCAAATTAAATCCTCTGCCAAACTACAAGCGCAGTAAACTTTTGACCAAAAGAGAATTTTTTTTTAATAATGCTGACAATCCTAAAAACAAGTCTATTACTGTACAGTAATTCGGACGACATTAATACTGACGTTTTGGTTTCTAAACTAGTGGAAAGTAGAGCAAAATTCATACTAATTTTACTTTCTAGTAATTGGTGGCGGTGGTCCTGATGCAGTTTTAGTCAGTAACAACTATGAATCATTCCATGAATCGGAATCGGCTGCTGTCACAGGTGTGCGATTTGTACCATTAATGTTAATTTTGTTCCAATTTGTTGTAATGAAGGAGTGAATTGAAAAAAAAATTAAAGAAAAACCTATTTTAGGTGACAAAGGTTTAAATGTTGTGTTTAACCTTTAAGAAGTTGTAGTTATGTTTTAAATAAATATGTTAAATGATCCACAACACCATCCTGTTACATGTACCCAGAATTGAACGTCCATCATTTTTAACTTTCCACCTCTTTGTTTTAGTCAAAAATTAATTTTACAGTTAAACTAACAAATGTATATGGAAAGGCAAGCCAGAAAAAAAAATTGAGATATTTACTGGGTTCGTTGCAGTATACCAGCAAGGTATGAAATTCTGTATTCAATGCAAATACAACCCTAGGATTATTTTCTTGAACCACATTAAGTGGACTGCACTGTGTGCATTTTAGTAGGCTGCTTTTAAAATGGAGTTCAAAATATGAATTAGATCAGTTACGCTCAAAATAGTGGTATCCTATAATTATGGTAATTTATGCAAGTTAGTGGTTAATGATCATGAAAAAAAATTCCTAGTAGGATGGGTTGTTATTGTGGTAAGCAATTTTTCAAGAATAAATGAAGAAACACAATTGGGGAGCCATTTTTTTTTAAACCTTCAGTTTTCAATGTTTAATAAGAGAACTTAATTACTCTCTTGCGACCGGCAAGGAGACCCTAATCTAGGAAAGCGCGAACAATGCATTAATTTCTAACAAATCAAATACTACCAGAAGTAAGTAAATCGTTACTAGAGTCTGTAAGAAGCCATTCCACCCGCAGTCAAGATTGGTTGGCTTAATCAGGAAAGTGACTCCAGGGTTTTTACTGTATTGTGTCTACCTGCAGCCGATTACGGTTCTAGCTATTTTTTTTTTAGTATCAGAAGCTTCGTCAATGTTTTCTAGCATAAATTTGAATCACTGCAATTAGGTACCTTTTTATCCTGGGTTGCAAACTGAAACACAATTCCTGGAGCTGAGAGAAGGGTTTATACCGATTGGATCGGTGTCGCCAAAATTGCTGAGAGCTTTGGTTACGTTCAGTCTTAGGGCCAAACGATTTGGCACCATTAAAAACAATGCAATTACTATATTACTATTAACATACAATCAATAGGAATAGTCAAGTATTATACATGGCCATACAAATTCACTGTTTTGTGGTATGTATTTTTTGTTTAAGTAAAGAAAATGAAACATTTTTTATATCTACAAGTACAAAAAAATATTTGTATAAAATCTATGCACGGGAGTTTTATTTGTAAAGTACCAACTACTAGGTCTTCAACATCACAATGACCTCCTTGGCGTCGGCAACCTCCCCCCCCCCTCCATTTTTAACTATTTACACATGAACTTTACAAAAGAAAACCACCATGATAATTCGATAAATGTACATAGACTGACCGACACATTTAAGTCGTGCAAGATGAGAGCGACTAAACTACACAAGCTGGTGAAAAGTACGCAATTTCTAATAATGATGCTGCGGGCACACAAATTCCCATTGTTGTACTTTGCACTGGTGGAAAAAAAGAACATTCACTCTTCAAATTCTACACAAGTCCATATAAAACAATACATCACAGATCTTCATCTGAATGACTTAGACGACCAAAACATCAGCAACGGTTGATACATTGTGTTGCAGCGACTTGTGCCGCGATGCCACAAAGAGAAGAGGGAAACAATGAAACATCAGCTACCTCGCCACCGCCGCCACGACTGACCTTACTGACCGCGAATCGCTGCTGGAGCATTTGATTTGCACAGTCGTATCCCGTCTAGAAAAAGCTGCAGGGATTGAAAGCATGTCCTGCTTTTTTTCCTCGTACTCATTCCATTTTTTCTGTTAGCAAGAACAAGGTTATTATATTAGTGCCTAATCCCCGTTGGTCTGTCATGACAGTCTATCGCGAAACGCTTTGATCTTCTGCACAAAATAAGCCTCCAGCACTTCGGCGCACTGGTAAAAGGGCGAATCGCGGGGGTTGTAGTAGCGGCAGTTGTCGAAGATTTTGGTCATGTCGCCGATGAAATCACTCAACTTCTCGTAGAACTTTTGATTTAATCGCAATTCCACTGTCTGGAGATCTGCAACAAAAATGTAAAGAAAAATCAAGAGCATGTTAGTATTTTGTAGTCATGACTTAAAACTTAAAAAAAAATTGTGTTTATTTTTATGCCTATCTCTACAAGCCAGCATGCCATTCCCCCCCACCACGTGGAAGAGAAAAAAAAAAGAAATGGCCTCCACAGGTTTTAAAGGATTTCAAATCCTTAAAACAAACAAAAATGCATACTGGCTGGGTATTGTCACCTGGCCTGATCAAGTTTCAAGGATCTTACAAATGCCACAGTCGATAACTTATGGTCACGTTAAGCTTGCAGCCAGCATGCATAGATGCATAAAATACTGTAACCGGGTGCAGGGCCAAAACACAGTCATAATTGACGGTTCGGGGTTCAACTTATGATTCCGTTCTGGGGGCGGCCCCCCCCCCCCCATCCCCCCCAATGACAGGGGGGAAATCTTCAATTTACCCCAATATATATGAATATTACTGCATATTACTCCACTATGGATAATTCCTAGGCTATGGCGTTTGTTATAGAGGCCCTTAATCCTTGTTTGCATTCATGTCAGTAAGTATGTACTACTCTAGAGGGTTCGGGACCCCGACTTTCTAACTCCTAGTAACGCTGATATTTACGCCCCCCAAAAAACAAGTTTTTTTCCCAACGGAAAACTTGACACCGATTATGTCTACAGAAAAAGAAAGAATGGACTACTTTAAACGGTAGGGGAAGAGGGAAAGAGGGAAATGTGTGGGATGCAGGGGAAAGGAAGAAGCATCACAGACTCCAACCAGCGACAAGGAATGAAAGCTCCTCTACCCTACACCTCTCCACTGCACTCCCCTCCACTCCTATCCTTGGATGCCAACTCCTCTCCCATCAACACATTGTTTACGGTTTATAAAAAATGCAGATGGGATGGCAAGAACTTTCTAAATTTAGGCCACTATACAAATAAGGGTGAAGTGAACATGCGTAAATCACATGAGAACTAATGAAGAGGCCTGCCCAGAAAATTTGCATCTTTGTTTTTTTCTTTTTTACCTTCACCCGTGCAATAACGGACCATTCTAAGTAAAAATAATACCAGGTCTTTTATGTAACTTACAAGGCTGTGGAAAAGCAACAGCTATTACGCAACCGAACACTTACCCATTGGTTCTTTAATGACTTTGTAATAATCCGGAACATCATGTGGATCGACCGGTTCCAGAAAAGGCCAGGCCATCTTATGAGTCTAGAAAAAAATTAGTAAAGATTTGTAAAAACATCAGTTTGCATGCATCTCACCTCACTACCAAATTTCGAACACCAGCCAATATTTAGACAAAAAGTTAATGACAAAAGTTGCTCCCTGACTGGCAAAAGCTCATGAACACATAAATGCCTAGTTTTATTTAATTTTCAGCATTGTGCCTTTGTGTTCGTGAGCTTTTTGCCCAGTCAGGCAGTCTGACACAACTTTTGTCAATGCCTCAACCACTCACAAAGGCCGCAAACTTTGCTGTTAATTTAAATTTACGAAAACTTCTCCAAGACCATTACTTGATTAGAATAATCTCCTCATTAGCACTAGGACTAACTGCCGCGATATCATCGGGAGTACCCTAGCAGAATCACCACCTTGTAAGTATGGCTCAGCGGTATAACTTACGCCTTTGGTTTCAAAGGTTGTGAGTTCAATTCCCCAATCAAGCAGTCTGACACATATAAGTCCAAAAGGCAACGTAAATAGGTTTTGCATCCATATTTAGTTAACCTACGCCTAAGAAACTTGCACAAATGATACCTTAAGCCTGTTAACGAAACATTATAGTTTATAAAGGTGCCCACCTCATGCAAAGCTTCATTCGACTGTCCCGCAGCCAGGCCACATAACTCCTTTCCAAGGGAACTTCCGTCCACAACTCACTCATTTATGATTTCGCCTCCACCAGATTCACCGACTTCCTGCAGATAGGGGCTGCTGTGTCTTTCAGTGTTGTGCCATGCACAACAATAACCTCATCCAAAGGCACCCCAGCGTTGTAAGCCGTAGACGAAGCTTGCGTCCATATGGTTATGGTCCAGACCACACTTGTAAACCCCTTCAGATATCACGTAAATCCACTGGGCTAATCCACCATGGGAGACAGGGGTCCCCAGTGGTTGCAGTCGAACCATCATGCAGGTTCAGAAACACGGTACATGTGAGACGCTGCATGGACCCTGAGCTGATCCGGGAAGTTGGCGTGAAATCATACATTCGTTTCAGGGAAAAGAGGGCACAAACAGGGCACTGCAATTTCTCCACACTTTCGTTTTCCACCACAGGGCCGAGACCCTCGACCAGTCGCCCACTCTGCACTATGCTGATAGCAAACTCTAACGGGCAGCTGCCACAAATGCCAAGAGGAAAAATGATTGATACCTCGAGGAAAGGCATGTAATGTGCACTACTCTCTTCACTATGTTTTTTCTTCTCTCTGTAGCTTTTGCATAAACAAATTGTATTGTTACCAACTGCCTTCCGCTATATTGGTTTATGCCCAACAAACATCAGGCCTTTTCTCTTCTGTGCAAAGATTAGACTTTAATACAACATGCTTTTCTACATTCTAACTAGGATTTGACTTTACATTCAGAAAGTCAATAGATATTGTCAATTAGTGCCAGGTGATGAATATTGAGAGATATTCTCTTTGTTGTGAAACTTGTAGGCCTGAAGGGAAACAGAGTATGACCATTCAGTCAAATCCCTATAAATGATGTAACAATCACTCGAGTTTATGCTGAATAAATCTTATGTGCTATTTTGGACCAAGAGGAAGTGAGAATCGTTATTTGTTCCTCATAACATCCCTGCGACGTTGATCGACTTAGAAATGCTATAAGAGGAAAGAAGGGACACAAGAGCTTAACTACGGCTCATCCATAATCTCGTGCCAGGTGCTGCAAGTTGTTACAGATGGCCACCAACCGAAGTAAGATGACTTTAGTCGACCCCTGTAGTCCTTAATGTCATTATTTTTCATTCTTCTTATTCTACGCAGGAGACTTGCTGCGAGGCAGGAGTCTTCTTTCTGGAGTCCTGTTGCCTTGACGTTGAGAGCCTCTTTGCTTTTCAACGAATCCTGCTGCAGGAAGACTCGTGAAATAGCGGCCCATGCTTAAAGTGGTCCTACTTTCTTTTCAAAAAAAGCTATCTGTTGTTTCTTCTTAGGCTGCTGGGCTTGAGA
>JAHWFP010157862.1:0-41993 GCA_023313725.1 Lithobius niger | reverse complement strand
TCTCTTCTAACAATCACAGTATTCGATGATTTTAAACGGAATGATTGCTTGCAATAAACTGAAAGCTGAAAAGAAGTAAGTAAGTAAAATTGATTGCTGGCAATAAACTGGAAACGTTACTCAAAGGGTTTTAGCGAGCGTTACCCACACCCGGTCATCTGCCCGAAATCGCGTCTTGACTGCAGAAGAAATATTTTTTGCAGTTCGTGTTGTCCCAGTTTGGAATGCTCTTCGCTCAAGGACGGTGTGTATGGACTCAGAGAGTGGGTTCCGTCGGGAGCTCCTCACCGAGGATCTCACCCACTTTCTTAAGAGAAACCATTAAATAAGAAACTCCTCCTCCCCCGCCTCCCCATGCGAAATGGTACGGTGTTAGTGGCTCACAACCCTTCCGGCAACCATCCACCAGCAGGTGGTAAACCTTGATATTTATTTTATTTTATAAATCAACCTTAAAAGCCTGATGATGACAACAGTTTGTTGTTGAAAATTTGCTGGACATAGGAGTAAGTGTCTAGTTTGTGGAAATGTGCGTGATTTTTTTGTGAATTGACTTTTTCGGAATTTCATCATGTTCCACAGTACGAACTTCAACTAACTTTGGAGATGACATTTTCAGTGTGAATATTGAAATTCAGAGCATTGTCGATATGGATACCAAGGTCTAGCAACAGCAGTAATAGGCTTGCCAGAAAGCTGATAAGGAAATTGTGCGGTTTATTATGCCCAAGGTAAACTAAGTGTCAGTATTAAAGAGAAGGGAATTGGTACTAGACCAGTGCGCAGCACGCCGGTGCTGGTGACAATGAAAGGGAAGGTACACCAATGGTTTAAGTTGGGAGTGATTCCGAGCAAGGTTGAGAAGGAATGCTTGGCGCAGGGGCTGAGATTATCAAAGTGAGAGTTTGTGGCACAAGGGTGTTAGATTTGCTGGGGGCCAAAGTTTCGGAAGATTTCGAGGAAGATGAAGTTGCTTCAACAAGAGGCAAAGTGGAAGGTTTCGAGGCAGGAGGGGTTGAGGTGGCATCGTAGATGATGAAAGGGTGTCCGCTTGAGTGACAGGAGGGGTGGCTATGGTGGAAAAAGCAATGGAGGAGCAAGATGAACACAAGGGGATTGTGCTGAGGCATTGGATGCAGTTTTGGCTTTCATAGCGTGAATTTGGTTGGATCGGATCTTGGCAGTGTTTTCTTGAGACAAATCAGCGACCAGTCTTTCTAAGAGATTTTCAGACAAATGGAGCAGGGATTCAGTTCAAAATTACATAGGCGGTGAGTTTAACAAGCCGTGTGAGGGTCATAACACTTGCGATGGGACACAATTGTAGGGCATGTACACTTGTCTGTTTAACGCACGTTGAATGGATTACATCCACGGATAAGTGTTGACGAACCAGCTTGCCCTCCCCAAAGTTTTGGAGCCATGGTCAGTGGCGCGTAACTATGTCACACTGCAAAATTCTAGTGTGCCCCCCCCCCCCCCCACCTAGGGATCTGCAAACAAATTTACGACAAATCACGTGTATTTTAATACGTCTTCGCTCAAACAGTATTATATTTATACATTTTTTTTGGATCTGGGTTGGTGTTGGATTTTTTTAGACATGTTTATACAATGTTCTCTTCACACTAAACCAGTTGTCGTAGAAAGCTGGTTCGTAGCTCATTTGAAAGAGACACTTTCGCCGATGTGGCCTTTATAGAAATGGCAATTTCAATCAGGGCCCCCACAATGGGGGGGGGAGGTCAGGTGGACCCACTCTACACAGGCCCAGTCAGTAAAGGGGCTCGCACGGCCCTCCACATTTTTTTTCTCGCAATTGTGAGTTTTGATGACAATGAGTAACGTAGTCGATTTGTGCGTATTGTGAATTTTTTTTTATACTCCCAACAACTCCAATCCAACGGCAACGAGCATGGAGCAGGAGCACTGTAGTGCAAGCCTGTGTCAGCTTGCCAGGCAGACAAGTTTTCAAACGTAAGCAGCCCGGATTAATGAATGAACCAACCGATTAAGCAAAATATAGTCCTTAGGCCACTATCTGTATAAAGCCTTAAAACAAAATTTTGTGGAGAAAATTTTGTACCAAGAGATATTTTAACCCGTGTTAGTACACGATATAGGGAGTATGTTGTAAAAATATCTTGTCTGTAAAGTGTCAACTGCTCCTACAGCAGCTTGTTGTACGGTAACAGTGGCACATGCTAAATTGTTGCACTTCAACTAATAAAATATTGCTTCTAATAAGCTGTTGCACACAAGACAAGAAGTCCATTCAATAGAAAAAGTTAGTAAATAAATATGCGATCAAAATAAATGAAATATTGCCATGAGAAGGCGTAAATAAACACCCGTCGGAGCATCCGGGGACTGCAGTGAAGCCCAGCACGCATCCGTCTAGACGCCACACACTGGGCTTCACTGTGGTCCTCAGATGGCACGACTGGTGTTGGTTAGTCGTATCTGTTGTTTGAACCTTACGTCAGCATGCCCGAGCTGGAATTGAACCGGCAATATATAGAACAGAGAACTCGTGCAGTTTGACTACCTTGATATGTTCTCTCATCGTGGTTGTGGCACTGTGTTCATATGTTGTAGACAAGTGACTACACCATCATTCTTCAAATGTTTAATTTCAACTGGAGGTGTACTGCTGACGTGTAAATCCAAAGGGAAACATCTGTCTTCCAACATTTTTTACAAATGACATAGTAAAGAAAGATAGTGCTGGATTTCAATGTCTCTATTAACCTTTAGGGGGGTCTCAAAATAGTCAAATCAAAATGAGCAAGTTCACAAATTGATTTCTCCTTTCCAAAAATGGTTTCATTCTGTTTCAATATCTGTGTGTTAATTGTAAATTTAACCGGTTCGTTTAGTTTCAAATGCATGTGGGGAGGGGAAGTCACGTGGAAACCACAGACCAGAGGAATTTCCTTACAGAGCACAGGCAGCATTCTGCAAAAAAAATGTGCCGTGGCTTTTAAATCTTGTTATTCTAGCTTATTTTATTCAAAAAAAATTATCAAGTAAACTGTAAAATTGAGACCGACATTAAAAAGACACTCAGCATTTAAATCTCACTTTATGTATAGTTCCTAAAATTAAAAACATAGGCTATTGTTCAGTCTTTCAACTCTATATGCTACAAGGCTTAGTATAGGCTACAACCAATGGAAAGCGCTTTGCATTGGAAAGTGCTTTGCATTAGAAAGCGTGGGTTAAAAAAGGAGAAATTTTCTTTTCTTTTTTTTTAGGACCATTCATACAAATAGTTATTTTGAAACAAATGGACATTATCAAATAGAAGCATATTTTTTTAAAGAAACCTAAATTTTGGGGGGGTTAAAATTGGTTTCTATCGTCTATACGAAAATTTATATTACCTGTAAATTAAAATGCATTCAGTTCCTGAGTGCTCTTTATGACTTGAGGTTTTTCGCTCTCCTGATCCGCCCAGTGCGCAACCCCACTGCGCAGGCCTCCTATAAAAGCAGATCGCTCGCCCATGGCGGCCATCTCTTTTCCTCTCGATATGTCAACCATGATGGTGGCTCAAGAGGGGAGGTAGGGTGGGTATTTACAGGTAGTATAAATTTTCGTATAGACGATACAAACCAATTTTAACCCCACCCCCCAAATTTAGGTTTCTAATCGTCGGTAGAAATTTCTACTACCTGTAAATTAAAATGCATTTACAGTAGACCTCGTCAGTATAGGTGGCGGGAACCATCATGGCGAGTTACCCTGGGTTGCGGACTGGTTCCCCCCAAAAGTTTAACAAAACTTCGCACTTTATTGAAAAATATATAACAGAAACAGGAATTTAGATCTCTTTCGTATGATTTGGTGGCCCTGAAAAGGGCCGTTTGTGAATGATGGGTGTTGCTTCCGTCTTCTGGAGGTCTTCGTTTCTGTGTTAGTGCTTAAGGGGGTTGGACTATGCATCTGGCTGTTACGATAGGTCCCAGACGATATAACCCATCTTCTTGCCTCGACATGTCACGGAGGTAGTGACTTGTGAAGACGGTTTGGCTCCTCCATGATGTGGCTTGCAGAATTTCGGAAATGGAGACTTGATTGTGGAAAGCTTATGAAGTTGAGAGTGCCCGGAGTTCGTGTGCGGTTGCCTTGATGTTGTTGTCGGTGCAGCTGATGTTCGCATCGTCGTATGCTCTGTTAATGACAGTTCTGATCCAGTTGGCAATCATGGGAGCAGAAGTCACGTTCGTTCCTTTGGTGAAGGGAAGGAAGAGTTGAGTGCGTCCCCTTCGGCATTCGGGGTCACTTGTACGTTTAATGTAGTATCGAAGCGCACGGACGAGACATAGGGTTCGTTCGGGTTCTTCATCATAGATGTTCGTGAGGGCTGGTATGATGATAGGTTTGGACGGTTCGCATGGTTTTTGAGTTTTGGCTCGGAAATCAGGACGAGGCCTCAAATGAATGAATTTGCAATTGTCGAAAAAGAAACAGTGAGCAGGGTCGTTCGACAGGGCTTGCATTTCGCTGCTGCGAAGGCTTGCTGCCAGATAGGTGAGAAAAACTGTCTTCCTCGTGAGATGGTTAATGTGGCAAGTTTGGATCGGTTGGTATGGATCTTTGGTCAGAGAGTCCAAGACAAGGGGAAGGTTCCATTTCGGGAACTCATGATGGATAGATGGTCTTTCAATTTCGAAGGATTTCAAGAGAGATGAAATGTGGTAATCTTCGAGGAGGTGTTTGTTTCCGGCGGCTTTGAAGAAGGTGTTCAGGGCGGAACGGTAGACTAGAATGGTTGAGCCTCTTAGTCAATCTTTGAAAAGCTCGGTGAAGAAGACTAGCAGTTCTCGAATAGGGGGGTTGATTCGATTAACCTTTTTTCGCTTACACCAATGAAACCATCGTTGCCAGTGGCTGTTGTACATTTTGTTAGTTGAGTCTCGAAGGGCCTTGCTGGCGATGCGAGCGGCTTGTTCTTCAAAAATTCCAGCCTCTTTAATGAGTTGGATGATAGTAGCCACCCGTGCAGATGTAAGATGTTGGAGTTCGGGTGGAACTTGGTCCCCTTCTGTTGGGTTAAGAGATCCGGAGGGTTTGGTAGTTGTCTTGGTGCGTCTACAAGAAGGTTGAGTAGGCGAGGTAACCAGGGGGCTGCCGGCCAGTTCGGTGCGATAAGGAGAAACAATCCTTTGATTTGTTCGATTTTCGTTAGAACGGTTGGGAGAAGCTTGAACGGAGGGAACAGGTAAGCGTAGAGGTTGTCCCATGGAAAGGTCAGAGCATCCACTGCGCAGGCCAGATCGTCCGGAATTGGGCTCACGAATTGGGGAAGTTTGGCATTGTGCCTCGTGGCGAAGAGGTCGATCATGGTTTCCCCCAGATGATGAAGAGATATTCGCAAATTGATGTTTTGAGGGACCATTCTCCTGATGGTGGTTTCTTCCGAGATAGTGCATCTGCTATCACGTTGCGGTTGCCCGGAATGTGGAGCGGTTGGAGAGTTGTGTTGAGTTCCAAGCATAGGTTGAATATTTCGGAGGTGATCTGATGAAGGGTCCGAGAACGTGTTCCTCCTTCTTTCCGTATGTAGGCGACTGCAGTAGTGTTGTCTGATTGGATTTGAACGATCTTGCCTGTTACCAGGTGACGGAAATGACGAAGAGCATTGTAGATTGCCTTCAGTTCGAGAACGTTGATATGCTCGGTAGTGTTGGGAGGCCAGATTCCGTTTACTTCGTTGTCCATTATGTGAGCACCCCACCCAGTTAGAGATGCGTCGGTTAGGAGTAGGAGGTCCGGAGGGGGTTCGTGAAAAGGCATAGTCTTGGATAGATTTGTGGTGTTCATCCACCAGTGAAGGCATTCCCATGGGAAGTGGGGATCGGATGGTTTTGACAACTTGGATGATGGAAGATGGTTGCTCCAATGATCGATGCAGAAATGGTGGAGTGGTCGAGTCATCCAACGACCGTAGGGAAGAAGATCTGCCATTGAATCCATTTTGCCTATGAGGGAGTTCAGGGATGTCAGTGAGTGATTTGTGGACTGGGAAAAGGAGAGGCAGTGGTCTAGTAGGTTGGTTTTCCTCTCCGCTGATGGCGTGACGGTGGCAGACCGAAGGTTGAAATCCACACCGAGGAAGATGAAGGTTTGTGCAGGTTGGAGTCGTGATTTCTCCCAGTTGACGCCCAGACCAAGGTTGTGAAGAAGCCGGATGGTGAAGAAGGTGTCTTGCCGGAGTTGGCGGGGACAGATGTTGTTTAGGAGCCAATCGTCGAGGAAGGTGTTGGCTCTTACCTGGTGACGGTGAAGGTGGCTCAAAATGGGCTTCATGACGAGAGTAAAGATGCGTGGAGCAGCGTTGAGGCCGAATGGGAGAGTTTGGAATTCGAAAATCTTCCCTTGGTAGATAAACCGGAAGTAGTGGAGGTACGTCTTGTGAAGAGGGATGTGGAGATATGCATCTTCGAGGTCGATCGAGATCGTCCATTCCAGGGGTTTTAGGGAGAGGCGAATGGATTGAAGGGTCTCCATTTTGAAGTGTTCGTTGTTCAATGTTCATGTAGCGATTCAGTGGTTTTAGGTTGAAAATCATTCTTTCCCCACCGGACTTCTTTGGCCTCAGGAAGATGGAGCTGTAGAAGCCAGGCTTGGAATGGTCGCGACAGAGGCGGATTGCGTTTTTGGCTAGAACGGCGGCTACTTCTTTGGAGAGAGCGGGTGAAGCCTTGGTTGCGAGCTCCCAAGGAGGGGTGAATGCCATCGGAGGTCTTGAATTGAAGGATGGTTGAAAGCCATGGGATACGATTGATAAGATGACTTTGTCGGTTGTGATGTGATGCCATGCCGATGTGAAGTGACTGATTCGGCCGCCTACAGGGAGAGCGTGGACATAGTCACTTGCGGTGAAAGGATTTCCGACTGGAAGCAGAGGAGTACTTGCTGCGGTTGTCGTGGGTAGAGCTTCTTCTGAATTTGTTGTTGTTGCGTGAGTTGTTGTGGGTGTTCCCTCGAAAGGACTGACTCCGGCGGGGAGAAGGTTTCCTTTTGTCATGGGACGACTGGTCATTGGACGTTGGAGGAGGCGGTGGTTTGGGATGAGAGGTGTGGCCTTGAAAGGGTTTTCGAAAAGGCTGGTTGTTCGGTGGTTTGAAGGGTTTCATAGGTTTGCGGGCGATGTCCAAATGAGGGGCAAGAGTCGGGATGCGGCCTCTGAAGAGTGTGTCCGTCTCATGAAGAGGTTGGTTGCGGAGGATGTGTTTGGTAGACGCATTCAAGTTCGATGTGGTGCTTAAGGCGATGTCCCTGAGTAGGAGGGTCGAGTTGAACAGAGCCTTGGTGAACCAGTAGAAGGAGTGATACGAGGCGAAGGACATCTTCTTAAAAAGTTCGGAAATAAGGAAGTGGAGATACTTGACGTTCTTTTGGCTAGATTCACGGGGGAGCCTTTCGCAGAGGGCGTTGATAGCCGTGGCGAGGACGTCGGCTTGAGAGTTGGCGCGGAGGCCTAGACGGAGTATCTTGTCAAGGAGTACGGCAGTGGGCACCTCGGTGCGACGGGGGATGTAGAGGGCAGTGCCGAAATCCATTTTTGCTTCGGTTGACAGAAACTCAGATTGTTGGTAGGTTTAAAAAAGGCGAGGGTTGGCCGCGCTGTCACCAGTCGCTCTGAAGAACCACGATTCACAGCCTGGACGAGGGGGCGGTGGATCCTGGTCGAGTTCAAGGGGTTGACCATTCCCGAGGAGGGATCCCCCAGTTCTGAGGAGTGTCGTGAGTAAGGCAGTGGATTGTCCAATCTTTGCTTTTTCAAGATTATTTTTGTCCCGAAGGCCATAGCCGAAACCCCTGTTCTTGGGTTTAGGAGCGAAGGAGTTCGGTTTGTAGAAATAGCCATCAGGGATAATGGCTTCTACCACTTTGAACAGGGGGATGGCAGTTGGATCATCGTCGGCTTGAAGTGAATCTTCATAAGGGTCAAGCGGGGGCTGAGCGAAGTTAACTCGATGCGGAGCTTGCCGGCCCAAAACAGAAGCCGAGTCGAGATCATCTTCCGTGTTGAGGATGCGGGAAAGGAGTTGCTGGAGGTCCGCTGCAGAAATGCTTGGGCGGTGTTTCTTTGAGGGTGCATGGGCGTAAGGTTGCTTCCGTTTGCGAGCATCGGTGTCGGAAGATGCAATCCAGTCTTGGACGTACGAAGTGGCCTTTGAAGGGGGCTTCTCCGTCGAGGAGCGGTTCTTGTAAGAGAATTCCTTGATGGAGCAGTCCATGAGGCGGTGAATTTCTTGCGTTGACAAGCGATCCGTCTCAGGTTCAGGATGTGAGGCTAATGATAAGTCGAGGGGCGGGACATCATGTTGCTGTAGACCGAGAGATGCCGAGGTTGATGGCGGCTGTTGGGCGCAGGGCAACGGCAAGGCCGAATGGTCTTGGGTTAAAGAGGCCGTGGGTCGGGTTGGAGATGGCAAAGGCGAGATGCTTGGATCAGGTGGAGGGCTTGACGGAGGAGAATCCATGATGTGTCGGCATGATGATCACGTAATGAACGGGAGTGGCAACGACAAACGAGCGGCGAACGTGAACGTTGAGTGATGAACGGGCTGCAAATGACGAACGGGCTGTTAAAGGCGAACGACGAACGGGCTGTGAATGATGAACGGCGAGCGACGAACGAGAACGAGGCGTTGAAAGACGAGCGGCTGGCAAGCGATGGGCGGCAGCGAGACGTTAACTCTCAGGCCGAGAAGTGCGAACGACGAACGACGAACGAAGAACGGGCAGTTGAAGGGAGAACAGGCAGCACACGACAAGCGGCAGCAGGCGGCGTCGGATTCCGGCATAGGACATGCGAACGACGAACGGGCTGCTGGCGGCGAACGGGAATGGAGAGGAGAACTTCTTTCCAGGCGACGTCTGCGACGAGAGCTTGAGGAAAAGAGATGGCCGCCATGGGCGAGCGATCTGCTTTTATAGAAGGCCTGCGCATGCGCAGTGGGGTTGTGCACTGGGCGGATCACGAGAGCGAAAAACCTCAAGTCATAAAGAGCACTCAGGAACTGAATGCATTTTAATTTACAGGTAGTAGAAATTTTCTACCGACGATTAGAAAGAAAAATGTGATAGGTGTTAGGTGTTAGGATAGTTTCAATTAAATAATTTTTTGTAAGAAAGTAAAATGACTATAGGTATGGCAAGGAACAAGTGCATTGATAATTCATTAACATGGCCTAAAAAGCTAAACATTAAGCATAATGTATTTACGGAAATAGATTAGCTATAAACTGTATTGTAACAGTTTTAATTCACAACATTATAAGACTCCAAACTAACAAAGTAACTCCACTGGAAGCAAACAATGGTAACTCTTGATTTTGTTGGGGAAGAAGGAGGGGGTGAGTTAAAAGAAATTAGAATTCAAAGTGCTTTTCGAGAAATTCAGCTAACAGGGCTGGGGGGAGAGTGTTGTAGGCCATCGGGGCTTTCCCTGTAAAACTTATTCGTAGCAGCTTTAGTGCCTTTAAAACAGTTTAAATGGTTAAGTTTACTTTTGCCAGACTTTACGTGTAACTTCAGATTTTGGTGAGGGTGGGAGGAGGAAATGCCCCACTCCCCCAAGGGGTGCGCCACTGGGAACAAATCGCATAACTTCAAGGCCAATGGAGTTTATTACCTAGGGACCGTTTTTAACGTTTAATTACTTTAATTGGACGGGGCAAATCGTTAGGCTACATTGCTACAATTTGTACACAATCGTAGCCAATAATTATAAGAATAAATAATTAATTACGGAAACGTGTCGTAAATGGATTCGTGAAAATTTACTAGGTACTGTATTCCAAGTAGCCCTCTTAGGCACGTTTCATTTATTTATATTTATTTTAGGGTTACTTTTTTTCTTGCCAATGAAGCGTTGCTAGCTGTTGTCATTCGCCTGACTGTTTAATAAGTATTCTCTTTAACAATCACAATATACAAGGCATACTACACCGGCAGTGTGCTCTCTGGCGTCATGTTTAAACAATAACACGGGCAAAAAAATCAAACGAAATGTAAAAAATATCAGCGGCATAGTCTCGGCATGAGCGCAGCCATCTGTGGGCGCAGCTATCTTGCCTGACCTTGAGCAGTAATTCGCACTTGCTTGCTCTTCGCGATCACTGATTGGGTAATAAGCCTAAGTTAACATGCGTTGAGTTCATGCGCAATTCATAAAAGAGTTCCACCGTATTTCTATAGCTATTCGTAAACAAACAACTTTCATTTCCAAATAATTTCGATATTTGTAGTCAGCCAACATAGCTCTACAAACTAGGCCAGATCTGGTGGTACACAATTTTCTCTACACACTGAAACAATAGGGCTCTGTGGCCCAAGGACTAATAGTGGCCGACGAATATTATAACATAGTGAAACCTTTATACGATTTCAGTCAGGGGAGGGGGGCCCAGTGTTGTAGTTAGTTCCGGACCCCTTACGTTGATGTGGGGGCCCTGATTTCAATTAGTCGTGCTATTTTCGAGTCTCCCAGCGGTCACTTGTGTTGGTCTCTCGTTTTAAAATTATGTGTAGTTAGTGGATCCAATAGTTCTACGGGCTTTTGCGCACCTACTTGGTTTGGGCTTTCCACTAGTTAGTTTATACAGAAACAAAACTCACAATGGTGAAAGAATCCGTCAAGTTTCAGCCAGTCAAAGTCGTGATATCAGAACAAAGACGGCTGTCACCAAGTTCTACGTGCTTGTGCCAAGCCTACCGAAAAGTGTTCCTGTTAGAAAGTACTGATATCACCCCCGTCAACGAAACAACCGCCAATCTAATCCCACCAAGCCTTAGATCAATGTAAACCTGTCTATTACCAATGAACACAGCAAAGGAACATAAATAACCTTTTAAGGTTTCAGATACCACAATGTTCCTGAAGTGTTAAAGTGACATTCCTCCTGGTTGGCTTTCCTGGTGGATCAGTTTTGCAACATTAGTTCAAACATGGGTGATTGTTGCAAGGCGTTCATTTTCGTTGTTTTACCCTCGTGAGAACGTTTTTACCACATTCACTCTGATTTATGTAAA
Organism: Lithobius niger; assembly: GCA_023313725.1. Taxonomy (NCBI): domain Eukaryota; kingdom Metazoa; phylum Arthropoda; class Chilopoda; order Lithobiomorpha; family Lithobiidae; genus Lithobius; species Lithobius niger. The sequence continues at coordinate 30,941 of JAHWFP010157862.1, read as the reverse complement.
TGTTGCAAAAGTTATTTTGCGCAGGATGCTCGAAATTAGTGAGAAAGTATGTCGTTTTATGTTTACGTTAATCGTGTCCTAATTTATGAAACCCTGTCCTGAACCATTGCAACCTCCAAAAAAATAAAATGTCTCAAATGTTCTTACAGATTTTACTTTTGAACCCGGTAGGTGAACTAATGATTGCTGGCTTTACAGCATCACTGAAAAACGGTAAAAAAAAAAACTAATCGCCACATCATCCATAGGGTGATGAACTGAAAGGAGACGACTTGACTAAAGATACACGCAAAAATGAATAATAAAAAAAAAGAAATACGGGATTATAAGAGGCGTATAACTGATTCTCGTTAATTGCAAGGTACATGGTTTTAAATTTCACCAATATAACTTACGAACTATATTTCTCAATAATATAAGCATTACGAAACAGCCGTTTCATATTATTATTTCTACGTTTAGGCAAATATTTGAAAGTTGGGCAATAATTTAATATTTATTTTTTGGTGGTTGCATGGATTAATGACAGCGTTAAGATTTCACATGGGCCTGACACTTCAGGCAAGGGTGTACTAGGAGGCCATTTAGGCCCGGGAGAAAGTTAACAAAGGCCCCTCTCTTGTGGCATTTCGTAGAAATCAGTCATCATGAAAAAATTTCTACAGGCCACCAACTGGCCCTCGGAGCATAGGCCCCCACCTCCTGTTTTCTCGTATGGTCAGTACGCCCCTGACTTCAGGAACATTGTGGTATCTGAAAGCTTATTTGTGTTCCTTTGCTGCTATGACTTTGGTTCTGTTAAACATTACCTTATACGAGACGGAAAGCCAATGGGCTCGAGATTGGCCGTGTCTGTACGGCTCAGCGGTAGGATCTTGGCCTTTGATTTCAAAGGTCCCGGGTTCGATTCCCATCTGAGGCAGTCTGACATACAAGTCCAAAAGGCAACGTAAATAGGTTTGCATCCGTATTTATTTAGCCTTACCTTAAACATCAAACAAGTAGTTTTTGTTTTCTAATCTATAACTTGATGGGCGAAGTGCTAGTGCGCTTTTAGTCTACGATTGTGTGAGCATCTTCAATTCTAGGTCATGCTTTCTTTTAGGGTGGATTATGGCGTAAAACTGGCGGCCGATCTCTCACTGATTGACATATGAGGTATTAGGCACTTATTTTGCTGAGTAATCGAGTTTACAGTTAACGTTTAATTCCAATATAATAGCTATCACTAATTTCTCTTTTAAGTTTTAATGATAATGATCCAAGATGAAGCATCCATCCAGTCATTTACCTATAGGCTGAAATTGGCTTTTGTAAAGGAATGAGGAAAACAAGCCAAACAGCGTAAATCTTTCAACTAAACGATGCGTTCTCATAATAATTGTAAGAACGCATTGCATGTTTAGACTGACTTGACCTTGACTGTCCTGCTAACGAAACTAAGCTAACTTCAGCTTAGGTAAGTGACCCAATGGATGCTTGATACTGCATGGATACTCTTGTTTTCATAGTTATTGTTTGAAAGAAGTGTATCCGTGTGGGGCAACGTCAACCACAATAGCCTATGTTGCTGAGACGCTTAGTTAGCGTATACGTAGTTAATGTTATAATACTGGCTGTGCACCACACCTTAGACATTCCATACATTCGTAAAGTTTATTAGAAAGATTTAGTTTAACTGTAAAGGTAAGAGGACTCTTCGGAAAAGTCATCTTACCTTTACAGTTTATTGAAATTTAGGACACGTATTTGAAATTATTATGTTGTTTTGTCCAATGTATATTTTAAACAACTGTTGGGTTGTTAAATGGCAGGGAGCAGTGGAACTGCGATAGTGAGGCGTCCAGTAGTTGCATGGGGGCGAAGCCAGCAACTGGGTGGACAAAACGTGTGAGCTTGAAAAGTGACAAGGTTACGGAAGTCAAATTAATTCAGAGAGAGGGGTAAGGTAATTTCCTTTACGGGGATAAAACAGGCCACGTCACGATGGTTGAGAGAACGGCAGACGAGAATGTCCGAGAAGGGGGTGTGAAGGAAGTTGTGAGGTTTGGTGTATGCGCCGTATGGAAGGCCTAAACATCCATTTGAAAAGAGATGCCAGAGACGGACGCCAGAGCGAAGGATCATCTTTTGACGAAGGATGAGGGTGAATTCCAAGGCGGTCAGATCTTCTAACAAGAGTTGCAAAAGAAAACCGCAGTTCAGAGGAAGCAGGACAATGGTGGGTGAAGACATGCCAATGCTGACTGTTGAGTTCACATGGGAGCGACAATGGACGTATAAGGCGGACGATCTTTCGCCGAAGGGCCGAGGAAGCCGGATGAAGCGGAGACGCCAACAATGGGTGAAGCAGAGTGTTCTCGTGAGAATGGAGGGCGGACAAGGTGAGTCAAGAAGTACCCAAGCGTGCCATCTTTCAACGAAGGATCAGCAAGATGGGGAGCCATCGGCGAAGAATTTTCAGCAAAGGAATTCCGCACGGAAGAAGAGATGTCGACGGAGGGATGGAGTGCTCCTGTGAAAAAACGAAGGATTACCTTTGAAGGACAGCAGGCTTGACGGAGCGGGAGCATGGAGCAGCAGGCCTGACAGAGCGGATGCGAGACGTTGGCCGGCGTAAAGTGGATTCCCCAACTGTCTCCAAGATCATGTCGTGATGCATGACAATTTTCAATGTGTGGAAATTTTGGTTGTTTCGTGTGAAAAAAGCTTGCTCGGTTGACGCTTGGAAGAACGAGTCCGAAGCAGGCTTGGAGGAGAACGGCGGAAAGCAGACAGTGTTAAGAGTGGAATTTAGCTGATTCAAAACACTGGTCGTGTCGTCATAGCGTCGCTGATTGCGAGGATGCATCCAGTCTTTCTCGTCCTTTCGGGAGAAGGATCGAAGCGAAGGAATGAAGGAAGAATGCCATCTTGGATCTTTTGGGCGAAGGACCAACTTTCAAACGAAGGATCTTTGTACTGTGGGGACATGATCCCAAGTACTTCGGTAGGGGATGAGGTTCATCGTCGAGGGTTGTCGGAGTGCAACAAGAGAAGGTGCGTTAGCTGATGATCTTTCGTCGAAGGATGTTCACTCAGCAAACGGGTCAAGATGAAAGAACGAAGAAGGAAAGATGAAGGATTCAGACGAGGATCCAGACGAAGGCAGTCCAGATAAAACGCGCAGTCGTATCAGTGGTGTCTGAAACGCGTGTTTTCAAACTTGTTTACTCCACATGATGTAGCGACTAGTTCCGTGTGCATGAAACTTTCCGAAGAAGGTGAACGACAATTTTACCGAAAATTTTAAGAAGAACTCAACAGTGTTCTATTGTGGTATTGAGTTTTCGATTGTTCAAGAAGGATTCTTCGCGAGAAAGCGAAGGATCTTTCAACGAAGGATGGTGTGATCAAGTGAAGGAGACTGGGTAACAGTGGCGAAGTGGTCTGGCTGGAGGCAGGAGGAAAAGAGATGGCTGGCTAACGCCGTAATACCATATATGGATATTTTTTGAAAAAACCCTTTAGCAGAGTTCGCACTCACCAACAAACTTAAAATTCTAGGACGAGTGAATGTAAATTCAAGGAACAAAAAACCTAAGTTTTTCCCGATCAAAATTGGTTTCTATCGTCTTACCGAAAATTTATACTACCTGTAAATTTAATTGCATTCAGTTCCTGAGTGCTCTTTTGTGTCTTGAGGTTTTTTTTCGCTCTCCTGATACGACCAGTGTGCAACCCCGCTGCGCATGTGTCACCATGCGCTGCCCTCCTATAAAAGCAGACGTCTCGCCCCTGGCGGCCATCTCTTTCCTCTCGATATGTCAACTATGATGGTGGTTCAAGAGGGGAGGTAGAGTGGGTATTTACAGGTAGTACAAATTTTCGGTAAGACGATAGAAACTAATTTTGACCCGGGAAAAATTTAGGTTTCTAGTTGTCGGCACGAAAATTTCTACTACCTTTAAATTTAATTGTATTTACAGTTGACCTCGACAGTATGGGTAGTGGTCACCACCATGGCGAGTTACCCCAGTTCTAGGGTTGTGCCGATTAATCGTTTAAACGATAATCGTCTTCTTGACGATTAAACGTTCAGTAATTTTCATTTAATACAAACCGAACCTCTGGCTGCTGATATTTGCGGTATCGGTTTCGGCAACTTTCGCAGAAATATTTATAACTTTAGAACCGTTCGAGATTACGACATGCGGTTCGCGGCGTTTCATTCAGAAAATCACTGAGTATCTTCCTAGCTATGTTTTAACTGTGGGTTACTATGTAAATTTTATTTTATTTTAATAATTATTGGACTTTCGCAGAAAACTATAATTTTGATGAAAAATTGGGGATACAATTTTGGATATCCGGTTCGGTGTTGGTATCTGATCGGCAAAGTTGGTATCGGTGTGCCTTATTTAAAATATTGGTTAATTTTATTTTTGATAATAATTTCTGAAAGCATTCTGAACACAACCGTTCACATAGCAAACCCATACTCAATACCGCTTTGACCCTCCAGATGTCTGATTTACTCAAAAACTAGGAAGAAGAGATTCGTATTTGTGGCTTTAATTATGTTTCACACTGTTATCGTTATTTTCCAAGCTGCAGCAATTTATAAACCGACACAACAAAATTTAATATATGAAACCCAAGTTTCAGTAAAAATTGCTGCTTTCTTGGTAGCGTTCGAAAGCTGGGAGTCCCAATTTCCTTGTCTGCGATGAATGATGTCCTCAACTTCACTGCCTTTATTCCTCGAGTAAACTGCTCCGTTTTCGATGTGGGTTTTGTAACTCCTTTAGTATTGCGACCTACGATTGGTTCTTTCGTGGAACGATACCTTTGAATGAATCAGAGCACTGCCTTAAGTGACATAACGCGAAGCGAGTTTTTGGACGGAACGATAAAAATGGAGTGGACGCGAAAGTATTAAACTTAAAAATGATTTGGGGACAGGGATTAATCGTTAATCGCTTTTTTTAACCTTTCGGTAAACGTTTAGACGATTAATCGGAATTTTACAACTACCCAGTTCCCCCAAAAAGTTTGACAAAACTTCGCACTTTGTTGGTGAAATAACAGAAACAGGAATTAGATATGGGGTCTTGCGTCCGTCTTCTGGAGGTCAGCGGTCAGAGATCTTGCTTCCGTCTTCCGGAGGTATTCATTTCTGTATAAAGTGCTTAAGGGAAGGGGGGGGGACAACATGTTTGGCCGTTACTAACGAACCCAGATGATGAAGCCCGTGTTCTGTCTTGTCATGTCCCTGAAGTGGTGATTAGTGAAAAGAGGTTGGTTTCTCCATGACGCAGCTGAAGGATTCCGGTGATGGAGATGATGTTGTGAAATGCCCATGAGGTTGGGAAGTGCCCTGGGTTTTTTGCAGATGACCCTCTTGATCCAGTTTGCTGTCGTGATGGTCGAAGGCGATGTTCGTGGTTTTAGTGAAGGGCAGAATTGTTGAATTCATCATCTTCGTTATTCATGACCAGTTGCCTGTTGCAGATTAAGGCGTGGAGCCTGAACAGGGCAAGGTGTCCTTCCAGGCTCGTCGGTATTGATGTCTGTGAGCGCAGGAATAATGGTCGTCTTAAAGCTTGCATTTTGTTGATTCAAAAACTTGTGACGAGCGAAGTTGAGAAGATCATCATCCTTGAGAGATGGGTGAAGTGACAGGTTTGAATTGATTCATTGGTTCAATTCCAAATGATTCCAGAATAAGTGGAAGATCCCAATAGAGGAAACCACGGTTGATGGAAGGTTGTTCAACCTCGAAAGAGATTTTTTTTTGAGTGGAAATGCAAAGGTCTTCAAAGAAGTGCTTGATTCCAGCAGTTTTGAAGACTGAGTTTGTGCGGAGTGGTGGGCAAGTGTGAAGGAATGGTTGAGTCTGTCCTGGAATGGGTCAGTGAGGAGGACTGGATGTTCCGGATCGGGGGAGAGATTGGAGTCACCTTCTTTCGCTTACACCGATGAAACCATCGTTCCTAGTGAAAGTTGTGGAGCTAGTTGGTGGAATTATGGATGGCTTTGCTGGCGATTCAGGTGGCCTTCTTCATAATTCTTGCCTCATTGATGATTTGGATTAATGTCGCCACCCGTGCAGATGTAAGATTTGGACTTCGGGTGGAGCTGAGTTATTCACGTCTGGCTGTTACTAACGAACCCAGACGATGAAGCCCGTGTTACTGTCTTGTCATGTCCCTGAAGTGGTGATTAGTGAAGACAGGTTGGTTTCTCCATGATGCAGTTGAAGGATTCCGGTGATGGAGATGATGTTGTGAAACGCCCATGAGGTTGGGAAGTGCCCTGGGTTTTTGCAGATGACCCTTTTGATCCAATTTGGTGTCGTGGTGGTCGAAGGTGATGTTCGTGGTTTTTAGTGAAGGGAAGAATTGTTGAATTCATCATCTTCGTTATTCAGGACCAGTTGCCTGTTGCAGATTAAGGCGTGGGGCCCGAACAGGGCAAGGTATCTTTCCAGGCGCGTCGGTAATGATGTTTGTGAGCGCAGAAATAATGGTAGGCTTAGAACGATCCGGCGGTTCCAGTGTCTTGCCTTGAAGAAGGAGTAGTGTGCCGGGTCGTCTGAAAGCTTGCATTTTGTTGATTTAAAAACTTACGACGAGCGAAGTTGAGAAGATTGTTATCCTCGAGAGATGGTGAAGTGACAGGTTTGAATTGATTCATTGGTTCAATTCGAAATGATTCCAGAATGAGTGGAAGGTTCCAATGGAGGAAACCACGGTCGATGCAAGGTTGTTCAACCTCGAAAGAGATTTTTTCTTAAAGTGGAAATGCGAAGATCTTCAAAGAAGTGCTTGATTCCAGCAGTTTTGAAGACTGAGTTTGTGCGGATTGATGGGCAAGTCTGATGAAATGATTAAGTCTGTCCTTGAATGGGTCAGAGAGGAGGACTGGACGTTCCGGATCGGGGAAGATATTGGAGTCACCTTCTTTCGCTTACACCGATGAAACCATCGTTCCTAGTGAATGTTGTGGAGCTAGTTGGTGGAATTATGGATGGCTTTGCTGGCGATTCAGGTGGCCTTCTTCATAATTCTTGCCTCATTGATGAATCGGATTAATGTCGCCACCAATGCAGATGAAGATTTGGACTTCGGGTGGAGCTGAGTTCACTTTGTTGGGTACTGGGCACGTAAAATCAGGAAGTTTTCCTTGAGGATCAATGAGGAGGTTGGGAGCAGGGGGAATCAAGGAGCTACTGGCCAATCGTGCGGTCAGCAGGAAATTCCTTGGGTTTGCACGATCTTCGGGTTCTTCCAAGAGAAGGTTCGTGCATCCACGCGTAAGCTTTTGTCGCTCGGGATTGGGCTGAAGAATAGGGGAAGTGTGGCATAGTGCCTCTGGCAAAAATGTCGATCCTAGGCTTGCCCCAAAAGATTTTTAAGCACCTGATGTTATGGGAGTCTCTTCTCATGAAGTGGTTAGTTGCGGGTGAGAGTGTCAACTCTTACTCGAGTTTTATTCTGGTGGAGTGTGTTGAGATCCTGGCGAGGTTTGGAGACTTCCAAAGTGATGAGATGAAGAGGTCGAGATCAGGTTCCGGCTTTAATCCGGATGACCGTTGTAGCTGCGGTGTGGTCGGCTTGGACTAGGACTATGTTGTAAGCATTAGAGGCCGAAGTGGGAGGATGTTGTAGATTTCCATTGATTGAGCATGTTGGAGTTGTCATAGAATAGGGAGGCCAAACTCCAGATGCCTCGTGATGTTGGATGTGTGTTCCTCGTTGTCAGGGGTGCATTATACGGCATGGTCAAGTGATGTTATGTGTAGAGGGAACGTTGATTCGTTCCGTCCATCCACGACAGTAGGCAGTACGAAGGAAGTCTGTATTGGAGGATATGGTGGCTTTTGATGTTGGAAGGTCGGAGCCCCACTTGTCGATCCGAAAGTGGTGGAAGGGCGGGGCATCCATCTGCTGTATGGTAGAAGGTCAGTCAAGGAGTCCATTGCCTAATAGAGAGTTCAGAGATGTGAGTGTGGATTGTTGAACGGTTGAAGGATTGCCCATGGGCTAGGAGATCAGTCCTTCGTTCAGTTGATGGGGTGACAGAAGTCTTAACAGGTTGAGTGCTACTTCGAGAAAGGTGAAGGTTACGAAAAGTGAAGAGTCTTGACTTGTATGTTTTTTTTTGGGAGAGGGAGGGGTGATGCCGAATCCCAGTTTGTGTGGGAGGTTGATTGGTGAGCTTCTTGAGGATCGGAGTTGTGGGGGAGCCAGTCGTCTAAAAACGCATTTGCTGTTTTCAGGTGGTGATGGAGATGGCAAAGTACAGGTTTCAGGATTCGAGTGAAGGGTCTTGAATTTATGACCTCGTTCAGGTTCATGAAGCGAAGTTGTGAAGGGTGTACTTGTGTGTTGGGACGTGCAGGTTCGCACTTTCTGGATTGGTGGAAAACATCCATTCGTTGGGCTTAAACAAAAATTGAATGGGTTCGAGTGTTTCCATTTGAAGTGGGTGTTGTATGAATTTGTTGAGTGGCTTGAGATTGAGGATCCTCCTTTCATCACCGGTTTCCTGAGGTGTGAAGAAGATCGAGCTGCAGAGGCCAGGTTTGAAAGATCGGAGCCGAGGCGGGTGCTCTCATTCCTGTGGGAGGGAAGAGTTGAGAATTCTCATGGTGGGGATGATGGGAGAAGAGTAAGGACGAAGGTCGTGGGAGACAAGGGAGAGGATTGGTTTGTCTGATGTTTACAGATTCCAGGCAGGTCGAAAATGTTGGAGGTGTTCACCGGACGGCCTGTCGTGAGCGTTCATTGGCGGTGACGGAAGCAACATTGGAAGATGCTGTGGAATAACAGCAGCGGACGGGTGTGGAGCATTGACGACAGCTGTTCCTGCTGTAGGTGCTCCCACGAAAGGACTGATTGACATTGCGGACGTTGGTTGGTTTTGATGACAGCTGCACAGGAAGTGCAGATGTCTCACATGTCGCTGACAAGATTCCGGAGCGTGTGTGGTGGTCGTGCATATGATGTCAGGCTGAGATGTAGCCAGAAAGCCTGGATGGAGATTTCAGTGGTTTTCCTTGGAGACACGCATGGAAACTTCAGCACGTTAAGGTGGGAAAAACATAGTCCCGAAGGTCAATGTTGCAACGGTGGCAAAAAATCTGGATATGCAGCGCCGTCGTCCGATGAGTGAAGGAACCAAAATCCCAGACCTGGGTACGGTGGAGGAAGGTCTATGGCCAGTTCGTGAGGTTCACCTTTCCTTAAGAGGAAGCCACAAGTTCGAGGGAAAGTTGGGAGGAGGGTTGTGGATTGGCCAAACCGTGCTCATTCCCTGTTGTTCTATATGTGAAGGTCGAAAGCCAAACAGGTTGTCAGAACTCAGTTGTGTTGGATGAAGAGGTGGGTCGGGATTGTGCAGGTGGTTAACCGGAATATTGGCTTCAGCAGCATTGGGGAGGTCAAAAGTAGGAATCTTCGTCAAGGTCGTGCTGTTGACGGTCGATGTTTACCTGGTTGAGATTGGATCCCGAGTCGAATCCGCCATGAGGGAGAAAGACTGCACCGAGAAGGCGCTGAAGATCCAAGATGAGCAGTTGGAGCGATGTTTCATGATTGGCAACGGAGAGGGTGTCATTCCACGATCGAGAATCATTGTCAGAAAATGAGACCCATTCACGGACAGAGGAAGCGTCAGATCAGGATGAATCGCGGTCTGTTGACATTGAGCGCTGTAGAGCAGCCAAGGTTGAAGGATGAACGGGAGAAGGCAAGGCAACATAGACAGGTCCTCGAGTGAAGGGCCTTCTCGTAGATGAAGGAACTAAGGGGTTTAGAACGAACGGTGTTCTTGAAGGTAAAGGGTCTTCAAACAAGGGTTCTTCTTCTAGGACGAAGGGTCTTCTTGTCCATGTAGGCAAAAGATTTATGTGAAGTGATGCGTGAATCTACAAGTGGTGGATTTGCCGAAAATGAAAAGGACGAAGGGTCCATGTTGGGAGCTTCCGACGTGTTCGACAAAGGATGTTCAGGTGAGAGGTCTTCTATGAAGGTTCTTCCAGTGTGACATTCGGCGAACGGTGTTGACAGCATCCGACAAAGGGTCAGTAGCAAGACGTTAGACGAAGGTTTCGGGGCGTTCGGTGAAGGTGAAGACGTTTGGCAAAGGTTTCAGGTCGTTCAGTGAAGGTGAAGACGTTCGACGAAGGCTTCAGGGCGTTTGGTGAAGGTAAGACGTTCGACGAAGGCTTCAGGGCTTTCGTGAAGGTCTTCAAGACGAAGGATCTTCCGAGAACTTCAACCGGCGAAGGTTCAGGAGAGTCTTTGAAGCTATGTTTCTTGACGAGAGCTTGAGGAACAGAAATGGCTGCTAGGGGCGAGATGTCTGCTTTTATATGTGTAAACGAGCGCCACCGAAAAACGCCTGTTTTTCAAGAATTTTAAAATTTTTTTTCTTGAGGCACCAAATGCCTCGCCGAGGCACATTTCGCCGTTTCTTTAATAATGAACCAAATCGGCTCAAACTTTCTACCTACATAGCCGGTCCAAATACAAGACACTTGGGGAAGCCCAAATCCGAACTTTCCACCAGGAAGTACCAGTAATTCATGTTTGAAGATCACCTCCAAGCCACCTCAACGCTCCTTCATCATGGCCGCCATTGTAAAACTCTGTATTTTTGTATTCGTATTTTATTCCTTTTCTTTTAGGGCAAAAAGCCCGAACATACTATCTTAGTGTGTTGTATGAGGATTTATATACAGACAACCATTTTGAAGTGTGATATTTTTTATTGGGTTTGTCGGCCGCAATCTATATGAAAAATTTCCACAACGATCGAATTTTAACTTTAAAAAATGTTAAACGTTAAATGTTCTCAGTAACTTAATGCGTTATAGCATTCAACTAAGCTAGTTTATTTAACCGCATTTATACTTTATTTATATTCTTTTACCCCCAGAAACGCTACCATATGTCCAAACGTATAAACGTATTACGACCTGGCATTCTACCGGACACGAATTTTTCAGTGTATATATGTTTATTTTAGTTCTCCGACCTGACTGAGACCTACCAAAACCTACGAATAGCTTGACCTACTATTAAACACTAAAAGAATTCTTAAAAAGATCTGTTCAAACCAAATCCGAAAATCAAACTGTGCAAAAACTTCGAATTACCCAATTTTGCCCCCCTCCCCAGCCAAAACTAGTTGTGGTGTCTAACACTGCAGTTTACCGTTAAAGCTTGTTTAATTTAATAGTAATGTTCTATGCATTACCCAAAGCCAAGTAATAAGCTTTAACAAGAGCCAAATCACGTTGCAATCATGTAAATATGGAATCCGTAGCCAATAATTCAAAATAAAGGCCTATTTCCGAAAGTTCAACTGAGTAAAACTCAAAATAGGCTTGTCTTTTCCATCCCTACTCCTTCAAACGGCTCTGCACCCAGTTCCTTTGTTCAACCGACTTCTCCTCCCACTTTCCATTGTTCTCGAGGCCCTCAGCCAATCAGACTCCGGTAGCTACCCCGCGAGTCCGCGCTTACTTCCGGCAAGAATTTATAGGGGTTTGGCCCAAACCCCTATAAATTCTTGCTTCCGGTAATGTGCATAAAACCCCAGCCCCAGAATGCATAGTTAGCACAGCTCACAGATCTCAAGCTAGAGACCGGTCACGCCAGTCGGGAGTGGAGACGCCATGTCCGGAGAATACCATGCCGGGCACGATGGTAGTGGTTCGTATGTTATAGTTTAGCTTTTGAAAGTTTAATTTAGGACCCCCATATTCTAAATTTTAGTTTAATCGTAACTTTAACTCTCTAGCTAGAGAATATTATGGTGGTGACGCCTGTAGCGGCATCTTAGGTTTCTTCACCCCATAACGTCAGAGTGGTTCTCTTTCTAAAAACCAATTTTTCCAGTTTATTTTAAATGGATTTTTAATCTAAACTAAATGACGGTTTGATCTTTGTGGAAGTCAAATTGAAACAAACTGTTGCCTAAGTGTAAAATTTCCGGGCTTTTTATTACTTAGAACAGTTCTCGAGGGAACTAAGGGAGGTTGATCTTTTTGTACTTGGAAAACTTAGAAACATAACTGTGGACGGTTGATCATGTTGAAACATACTGTCGGATAGACTTTAATCAGTTGCGGCTGTCAAGTCTTGCGGGTGTCTCCAGGAGCACTCATGATTTACTTTTTCTAATGTGAAAATTTAACTTTTATTCAAACCAAGGGTGTTTGTCTGATTTTGTGAAATACTAAGTGTATATTCAAACTTGCTACTTTTTGTAAATGCAAACTTGTTGCCTATTTAATTAATTGGTATTCAAAAGCTTTCAGAAGCAAACCTTAATGTAAAGTGTACTTTCATTCTCTGTCGCAAAAATAAAACCAGGAGTTTTAAACTTCAGTCGTTTGCTAGAATTGATTAATTGTATTTTAGTGTAAAATTAAATATGTAGCCTATCTTTAGATTTTAGCTAGTTAAACAGTTAAATCCACCGTTGGTGGCAGCGATACCGACAGTTTAAGGTTAGGGCCCTTTAATTAGGACCGGCGCTCCAAACCCCATGCTGGGACAGTGCCCATGCTGTGTTGTATAACGAAAAAAGTCGTCGTAAACACCGTCGAAACCTTAAGCTGAAACTCCACGTACACTAAGCCGTCGTAGCGTCCGCCGTTACATATGAAGGCTGCGCATGTTGCTGTTTCAACAAAATATCACTAGGCCTGGTGCAGGACTGGCCATGTAAAACCTCAAACACAAAAGAGCACTCAGGAACTGAATGCAAAATTTAAATTTACAGGTGGTAGAAATTTTCGTGCCGACGACTAGAAAGAATAATTAAAAAAAAACAATTAAAAGCATTGGCGGGAATGTACTGGTAAAATATTGGCATGCAATGGCTGCAATTCCGTTGTAGCGATTTTATTTGTAATTACTATACGCGATCTGTCACATGTTATGAATTGCTACTAACTGTATGTGTTTGAGTTTGTGACACGTCGAATTAAAAAAAAGCACCTCACTACTACAACAAAATATCACTAGGCCTGGTGCAGGACTGGCCATGTAAGCTATGCCACAGTAGTGTAAAAAATGCATACTTCATTAGAATATCGATGTCTTAATAGGCCACACAAAAAATAATAATTTGGTTTGCAGGCGAGGTTGCAAATTGAAGCACCAGGCATTTTATTTTTTTTTATTTTATTCAACTGACCACATTTCTTCGGCATGTACCTACCTCAACTCAAAGCAGAAAGAGTGTAGTAAGCCTTAGAAAATTTTGCTATTAAGTTACCTGTATTTGTCGTCTAGTACTCAGTTTTTTTTTTATAGTTTTAGCCACATAACTTCTTAGTGGTTCATGCTAGAGGTTTTAAATTAGCACCATTGAAAAGCTAGTTTCGAACCGGTAAAATGGTGTATTGGAATATCAAAATCGGTCAAAAAAATTGGCGGAACTATGTTTTTTTAGCGGGTGGACCAAGATTCAGATAAAAAATTTTGATCCGCGATAATTTAAGGCACCCGTAAACCAAACAATTAACTTTATGACCAAGGCCTGCAAAAAAAATTATTTACGGGCGAAGTTGCCAAGTGAAGCACCAGGCAACCAGGCATTTTTTTATTTTTATTTCACTGACCACATTTATTAAGACGTTTACCTATCTCAAAGGTGAAAGACTATGTAGTCAACCTAAAAACATGTAACAGTTTTCAAATATGTTACTTATGTCATCTAGTATTTAATGTTTTTTTCAATTAACTTCCTAGTGGTTTGAACTAGAGACTTGAAATTTGCACCATAGGAAAGCTTGTTTCGAGTCAGTTCAAATGGTTTTTGGAATGTCAAAATCAGTTAAAATTTTGTGAAAATATGAATTTTAGGGGTTGACCAGGATTCAGATAAAAAACGTTGACCCTGCGATTAAGGCACCCGCACACGCCTATAAACCAAACAATTAACTTTACATGGCCTACTCTTAGTTTGTTTTGGTTAAATTTATGAGCATAAAGGATAAAATATAACAATACAGAAGGGTAGTAATAAAATGTCAAAGCTTAACTATCGAATTACAATGCAATGCGCACTCCTGGACAGAGTAAGGGATCATTGTTCACAACGGTATGCAGGTGCGTCAGTGAAAGGGTTAAAGGAACACTAAACCCTCACTTTTCCAATTTTCTTAATGTTGGTTCACACCCTAAAACCCCTTTAAGATTTATAAAATCTTGCTTGCCTTGACAGCTACGTCGAAAGAAACAAAAACAACTGCATATTTAAAGTCACCTATCCCAACCAAAAGCAGTGAGAGCTCACACCACGCAGGGTTGTGACGCATCTTTCTTTAAGGCAGTTAGGGTGTGGTCATACCCTTCCTGCTGTGCTGCAAAGTCCGGGGTCATGCTGTTTTGTTTCTAGCGCTTGCACAGGTCACACAGACAGCTCTGGAATGTGGTAAGAAAAATGACGTCACATCACGTAATTCAAACATGATTTTCTACATTGATTGTGAGCTAAGCACACATTGTGTGCTTAAAGCAGGCTTTTTAAAAATTCGCAAGGATTATGCACTAACACATATTGACGTCAGATGTCTCTTAACATTGTTGCAATTTCAGTATCTAAACTAATGATACAAAAATTCAGAGTTGGAGGGATTAGTACGAGTTCCTTTAACAAAGCTTTATGCTCAAATTGTCATATCTGAGGAAGGTACTAGCTAGAAACAAGCGGTTTGCGACATGGTCTACAGAATATCTAAGCAAGTGCGATTAGGCTGAGTTTTTAATTTATTGACTTCACATTGAGTGAGGTTACTAACCAAGCATATGCATTACTGTTACTAGCCTCTTTACCTAAGCTGAGAGTTAGATTAATGCCAAAATATTTCATCATTAAGTATTGACACAACTGCTAAAACTGTACGGCGAGGAGGTAATAGAACCTTGGACTATCAACTCTCTTCGAGATGGACGAGTCACCTAACTTCACCGTATACATGTATTACACCAACCGTGCACCCGATACTGTTAGGTTTTCGAAGATTTTCCCCAGTTAACTCTCACCATTCGCGTAACAAGAGTGAGGTGATACGCCACAGACGGATTTCGCAGTGAGGCTGCGATCGCAGCTGCGGAAGGTCGGAACAAACTTGAGCTCACAGGTAGCCGTATGTGAATCGTCCATCTCGAAGAGAGTTGTTAGTCCAAGATAGAACAATAGAGATGCATTCTAATGTTTGCTGGCCATAGTCAGTGACACACAATACACATTTGTGAATGTTGCATGGCTGGCAAAAATAACCTATAGCCCTATACTTTTAATACTAATCCCCCATTTAACATCCCATCATGGACAAGGACTTTTTTGCATATGCCAGCTCAAATAGGGAAGTCCTTTTTTTGGTATTGGGAACATAAATGAAGTTGGTGGCCACCAGTTTATCCGAATGACAAGGGTCTTATTCGCTCATTCCCTAATCTGGTATTCTGTCATTTTATGAATGCACCGAGACCCCATGGCAGAAATTTGTCCTGCTCTGTGGTAGGGCCTACCTCCTTTCAACAGGAAAAATATTGTGGAAATGGGCAGCAAGTGGTAACTTTTGTGCACTAAATTACTATTCACAAACTAAAATAACAAGGCCACATATAATACATATTTTCTGGAGGGAACAGACTATTTTTTTCACCCCCACTCCTCATCAACTGGTTAAAGAAAAAAAAAAGACACACTGTCAAACCAAAATATCAGATACGAGCAGTATGACATTTACCATGGTCGGATGAATTTTTGGCCTTTAATTCCAACATCCTGACAATGGATTCTAGACTTTCCACTTTGCCTTGGAGTTCCTTGTATTCTTCTTCCACAGCATCTTCCACCTCCAAACATTTCTGAAATGAACAAAGCAAGTTGAGATATTTTTCTCTTTTCAACATGTCACCACAATCTACTATCTTTTTGCCTCATGCACCACTACCGACTAAATGACTCATTAGGAGGATACGCTTCAGTGATTTTGACCAAGTCAAGATTTTGCTTCCTGGTCTGAAGTCGTTTGAAAAGGTCTAAAGTTGGCCTCTAATTTTCCAAACACTTTAGAACAAAATCCTAGATTATTTCAAAAATTTTATAGGCTAAGTGGTCTTCCAGTCTACTAAAATTAATAAATGAGCCAAAGCTTAAATAAATTCCAATAAAAGCAACTAAAATGCCATCACCACAGCTTAGAATTTCTGCAGGCGTCATGTTGTTGAAATGTTTTACTTTATAATTAAAATAAACCAATAATTTTCACATTGATTCCTGCACTGAATAACTCGGTCAGCTACTGATTTATAAATCAAGATCAATTTATCAATCATGCACGACCAATTTATTGTATGCTAACCACCAACAAACTTGACCAGAATTGTTGCTCACGCTAGATTTCCGTTTAACGAAGTAGCCTAGAAGATTAGTTTTTTAACCGTAAGGTCGCAGTAGATCTAACCAAATTTAGATGCAACTTAAATCGATAAGCACTAAGTTGCTGAAACGGGTCACAAGTTTCTCAGCCATAACAACCTTACAAAATAATGTGGTTTTAAAAGGACTGGTTCAAGCATTTAATATAGCCTAGTAGCTCTTCTGCTTCAATGTTGACTACTTTATTCCGAACAACGATAAGGTTTGCGTTACCTTAAAGACCTAATACACCGAATTTACGACTACACAATTTGCACTTCAGTTGGCTTCTATCTTAATATTCATGTAAAATTACTGATTTCAAGACTTCAGGCACATTTTGTTTCATTTACGCATGCAACTACACAAACGGTGGCCAATGATAGCAATCGGGAATTTACTTACCACAAAACCAAACCACCACCAAATTTTGTTTAGCTTTTTAAGGTTTTTAAACCAAATTCCGTACCTGCTCAGCTGTCTTTCTCAGCTGTTTTTCCCGTTCGTACTGGGTCACCAACTGTTCATTGTCTTCCCGTAACAGCTCCAGCTCTACTTCATGCTCCTGGCTTTCTGTATAAGCTAAGTCTAAGCACTCTAGTACGTTAACTACGAGGGGCATTAAGTCTTTAACTACATCCTCGTCGTATTTTTGGATCATTTTTTCGAATTCTTGATAGATGCTACCTGCTAGCGACTGGACCTTTTCTGTCATAACAACATGAGAATCCTCATGAGTCCCGTAAACCGTTTCTTGTTCGATATCCATCTTGATGTTTTGGTTGATCGTTAGCTTGTTATTCTTCCTAACATCGGAGGTGATGTAGCTGGAGATTCATTTCGTAGATACATGCGAAACTTGAGCAAGAGATCAGCATCAGTGACGATACAACACCAACCTAAACGTCGCCGTCTTCATACAGTATGTCGGCCAACCTCAATCAGTAATGAATGGTTAGCTATGCCTACAAAAGGCTTTTTCATTAAAAATTTCGAGATTTAACTGATTGCTTTCACAATAATTAATTTTCTGTGGAAGTATTGTCTGAAGTTATGTAATGCATCCTCTTCAAATATTAATAAAATTGTTTGTATAAAAATCTATTTTTCACTGTGTGTGTGTGTGAGTCTCGCCAACTATGACTTGCCACTACAATCATGTGACGTTGCTTGTCATGCGCAGAAGCCATTTTCGGGTGCCTTCGAAAATTAACCTTGTTGAACCAAAAGACGAAAGATAAATGGTAGGACTCTAGTCGCTTCATCTTTGGTTGAACCTAGGACGATATATGGTAAACTGCGTTTACCGGACTAGCAGATTCACGGCTTAAAGGCACATAACTACCTCCGGTATATTTTAACAGTTTCACTTGATACATTACCGGAAATAGTTTTATATAAACTGATTTACCTTTCATTTGCTGGTCTAAGGGTACGATGCAGATGTCAGTAGTGGCGCGTGAATGTTATTAGGCTTGTTTTAAACAGCTCGGTCCGAGCGGTATTTAACTCCCGCCACATCGCTGGCAAGCCGCGGCCCTGTAGGAAGGATAATTAATCCTTAGCTCATGTTTGCGACTTGGTCGTACGATGCAAAGACCTTGGAATAGTAGTAGTATATAGGTACGATGTGTCACGTTGCAGCGGCCCCGAAATGAGTTTGACTAGTGTCGTAGAGCAATGCGCGCTGCGGTCGTTTGAACTATATTTTAGCGTTGGTGACGCAGAGTAAAGCGGCCAGAACGGAGGAATTTATGTGCCTTTAAGGCGCAGCCAGCATCGATACCTCCGCTTTGAGATTATGGGATGGCAGCAGCCATAATGATTAGCATGGGCAAGGCATGGGGTATGCAATGTTCGAGAAGCACAAGTCCGACGAGTAAGGAAAAACACGCATGGCTACGGTTACACTGTGATACTCTTTGCAAATTTATCCTAGCACACGAAAAAAATTTGCACTAATTTTCCAATATCAGTTTGATTTTAGAAATTGATTTTTGCATCATCTTTAATATATACAGTGTTTTCACATTTTTGGTAACCTGCTCAATACATATTTACCTGAATCGCACAATTACGACAGAAATGATTTTTTATGGGATGTGTAATCTAGAACGATATATGTAAATTACAATATGGTAATCCTACAATATATTTATTTATTTATTTTAATTACAAAATTATTGTAACCCCCTACAAAGAGCATGACAGCAATTTCAAATTAAAACAACAATTTCATGAATCTCATTCAGGCGAGAGCAGAGACGAGACAGGCGTGAAAAGGGTACAGTAAGAGGCGTCGCCATATTCTTCTTGCCTGAATGAGATTCGCAAAATTGTTGTTTTAATCTGAAATTGCTGTTCTGCTTTTTTATATGGGGTTACAATAATTCTGTAAATAAAATAAATAAATAGATATAGTGTAGGATTGGCCTTTGGCGAATCTCATCAGACCTCATTCAGACGAGAACCGGAAGTTGCCTGGCGCCATGTTGCGTTGTTGACGTCGGCCAAGCGTTGGATGGAAGGATAGTGGCTGGAACATTGAGTTAATAAATTATATAGGACGCCTGTCCTAAATTATAGTGGATAGTGGCTGGAACATTGAGTTAATAAATTATATAGGACGCCAGCCCTAAATTATATAAGGCTGGAATGGGAGGCCCTAGAGGCTCACTTCATTCCCATTTTGTACTTCACACATACAACTCTACGGAGCCCCTAAAGCGACATCCTCACTTATTTTACTCTAACACTAAAAGTCGTGAAGTCGTGAATTGGTGAACTCGTGAAGTCATGAACTCGTGAACTCGGGAAATCGTCGTATGCGTACATGCGCCGTGGGTGCAGGGATCATTCTAAACAATGATTTTTCATAATTAATGATCATTCTAATCATTAATTCTCTTAAAATACATAAATATATAGTTTAAGAGCACAGATCTTACGGTAACGTTGATTTTAACGCTACGGTAACGAGCGATCCCTGGTGCCAAAATACTCATTAAAATTTGTATGGCCTTAGAAATGTTCGTTTGCAATTGTAAACATGATAAAGAAAACTAAGATAGCTAAGATAAAGAAAACAATTTATTCCATTGTTTGTCAAAAATTTTGCATGGCGCCTCGGTATGAGGGGTGTAGCGCATTTCACCAGGGAGTTTGTACTTTTGCTGACATCGCCAAGAAAACCCAAGGTCGTGATCCAGTTGAGGAGGCGTCACTAGGTGATTCGGACTCAGAAGTGGTTATGGAACACCAGGCTCAGGCTATCAGTCCTCCACCCCCGTTGGATGTGCCCCCTAGTCGTGGGGTGGACCCAGGGATAGATAGTGGTGCCATGGTATCTGAGCCGGTGGACCCCGGTTTCGGAGTTGAGAGACGCAAGCCGGGCAAGAGTAAGTCTCGGCGCCCCCCTTCTCCCTCTGAATCGGCGTCAAAGTTGCCAGCGTTGGATCTCTCAAACAGATTTGGTGTCCTTGAAGAGGATCCATCATCTTCAATTGTAGGCCAAGAAGCGAGTGGTAGTTCTCAGACGGGCACTGAGGTGTCATCGTGGTCGGATGATGGCCAGCATCTTGACCTAGGATAATGGCTACCTTCATTTATAACCTGTGTAGCTGGAACGTTCATGGAATTAACGGAAGATTGGGTGAGGTACAGCTCTTATGCCGAAGTGTGGACATTCTGGCATGTGTGGAAACGCGACTGAGGTTTAGTGCTACATTAGCGGTCTCAAATGGAGAGTGCTTCGTGCGGATGGTGTTTCTGGGAGGGGCGGGGTGTTGGTGTTGCTGAGGGATAATATTCCTTATCGTGAAATCTCAGTCCCGAAGATGCCAGGCTTGGATTGTGTTGCTCTGGAGGTGTTGTCGGAGGGAACGTGGATAGGACTCCTCTGTGTGTATGCCAAGGCATCATTTACGCCGGCCGACTGGGCGTCTTGTCTTAGCCGCATGCCCCCAAACTTCATAATATGTGGGGACTTCAATGCGCACCATGCACTGTGGGGTCTCGGCGCTCGACATAATCAGAATGGTGTGTGATTGCTGACTCCTTGTTGTCTTCAAAGATCGTTCTCCTCAGTGGTCCAGCTCCAACGTTCTGCAGATGGTATGGAGGGGAGTTCCAAGAGTCTGTTCTCGATTTGGTTTTGTGTTCTGCCCAATTAGCATCGTCTCTTTCGGTCCAGGTCTCAGATGATTGGAGAGGGAGCGGCCATGCCCCTGTCATGGTAGCTGGTCGCAAGGAGGCTGGGCGGCGGGCCCCACTCGCACGGACCAGTCTTATGGCAAATGGTACCTTTGGCCAAGGGGCTTATGACTTGCTCCGTGGCAAAATTGTCTCCACTCATGCCCGAATTGCAAAGCTAAGGCCGACGGGGTCAGTGAAACCTTTGTGGTGGTCGTAGAAGTGCTGTCGTGCGGTGGCAGAGCGTAGGAGAGTCTTCCAGCGGTTCTCACGTCTCAGGATTGAGGAGCGGTGGCAGGAGTACCAGCAGAGTGCACGGGCAGCAAAAAGGATCCTTCGGCAGGCTAGGCGGAGTGTGTGGAAAACCGTCAGTGATAGGCTGAGTCGTTATACCCGGGCAGATGTGGCGTGGGCTATGGTGTCTCAGAGTGCCCCGAGGCGGGCCCCAACTTGGCTAGTTCTTCCAGATGGGATGTTGGTGGCTGGCTAGCTATGATTGAAGCAGTGAATGACCGCTTCACCTCGGTGTACAATGCTCCTGACCCATCGTTTGAGTGGAAAGTTGTCTTGCATTCCAATCATGACGAGTCGTTGCTCACGTTTGCGGAATTTGAGGTTGCTCTGAACAAGTGCAACGATGGTTCACCAGGTCTGGATGGGATTACCTACAGTGACTTGTGCGCTGCCACCCTTGGGGCGAAGAGGGAGTTGCTCTCACACTTTAACATGGTATGGAGAGGTGGGCCAGTGCCAGATTCCTGGCACCAGGCTGTATTAATCCCTGTAGCAAAAGCTGGGCGGGACAGGAGTTTGGTGACGAGTTACCGGCCGATCGCTCTGTTGTCATGTGTGTATAAGGTGTTTGAGCGAATCTTGGCCTCGCGTCTAACTTGGGATTTGGAGTTCCGGCAGGTTTTGAGTCCATTGCAGTTCGGCTTCCGTGAAGGGCGTCGTGTGTAGACATCTCTTGGTCAAGTGATGTGTGTCGGTGTGGGTCGAATGCCCTATCAGTTTTCTGTGATGCGTCACGTTGTGGGAACAATGTCGGTTGGCAATCCCTTGTGGCAATCCCCAGTAATGCACAAGATGCGATCATGTTTTTGGAGACGGCGATTAGGGAAGCTTGGTTGAGAGGGTCAATGGTGCTTGCAGTATTTTTGGATATCCAGGCTGCTTATGACTTTGTGTTCCTGCCTGCCCTTTGGTGTGCGCTCAAGGACCTCGGCGTGTCTAGTCAGTTAGTTTTGGTGCTCCATGAAATACTGACAGATAGGGGTTTCAGCACTAAGATAGGGAGTTGTTTTTCAACACGGCGCACAACTAGTCGGGGATTGCCACAAGGGATTGCTAACCTACATTGTTCCCACAACGTGACACATCACAGAAAACTCCTAGGGCATTTGACCCACACCGACACAGATCACTTGACCAAGAGGAGATGTCTACACACGACGCCCTGCAGAAGCACTCTTGCAGACTAGTTCGGACAGAAGGGCTGAAGACCGGCCAAACTGACGCCACCCGAAAACACGCCCTGCTAGGTGGACAAAACACATGAACCGCCTCACCAGCTGTCCCCAACCTAGCAAGAAACCGTGGCGGCAATGACATATAGTCCAAAAGAATCGCACCCAGTGGGCCTGGCGGGGTACGCCCCAAGTTTCTTAGTAGGCAACTCAGCATAAGCCCCTTTGCCCGATGAACCAAGGGGGTCAGTCCCGCCTCAATGTGCAGCGCTTCCACCGGTGTTGACCATGAACAACCAGTGACAATACGTAGACATACATTGACCGCTACCTGAATGCACTGAGTGTGGCGCTTCGCTGCAGACACCAAGAATGGCAAGTGATAGTCTACAACCGACTGGATATACGAGAGGAAGACAGACCCCAGAAGACTACGTTTCGCACCCCATCCTGACCCTGCGAGCCGCAGAAGAATACGCGAGCGTGACATGACCAAATCTCGAACCTGCAAAGCCTCAGTAGCACCAGAGAGCCTATCGTCCAACCAGCTCCCCAGATAACGTGCCCCTGGTGCACTGGTTACCTCATGACCCGCAACGACTATTGATGCCCGACGTGCTGCAAACTTCGAAAAAAGCACCATCTGGGATTTGCCAGGTGAGAGTGCCATCCTCTCTCCCTAAGCCACTCCTCAATCTGGTGGATCACCAACTGCATCCCTGCTTCCAACTCTGCCACTGATGAACCCACCAGCCAAACTGCGACATCATCAGCAAAAGCTGCCACATTCGCATGCGGCGCCACCCGGAGCAGCAGGCTGTTGATGAGGACGGCAAAGAGAATAGGGCTCAGGCAGCTCTTGGTCAAGTGATCCGTGTCGGTGTGGGTCGAATGCCCTAGCAGTTTTCTGTGATGCGTCACGTTGTGGGAACAATGTCGGTTGGCAATCCCCGACTAGTTGTGCACCGTGTTGAAAAACAACCCCCTATCTTAGTACTGAAACCTCTATCTGTCAGTATTTCACGGAGCACCAAAACTAACTGACTAGACACGCCGAGGTCCTTGAGCGCACACCAAAGGGCAGGCAGGAACACAAAGTCATAAGCCGCCTGGATATCCAAAAATATTGCAAGCACCATTGACCCTCTCAACCATGCTTCTGTAATCGCCGTCTCCAAAAACATGACCGCATCTTGTGCATTACGCCCTTCACGGAAGCCGAACTGCAATGGACTCAAAACCTGCCGGAACTCCAAATCCCAAGATATACGCGAGGCCAAGATTCGCTCAAACACCTTATACACACATGACAACAGAGCGATCGGCCGGTAACTCGTCACCAAACTCTTGTCCCGCCCAGCTTTTGCTACAGGGATTAATATAGCCTGGCGCCAGGCTGTATTAATCCCTGTAGCAAAAGCTGGGCGGGACAGGAGTTTGGTGACGAGTTACCGGCCGATCGCTCTGTTGTCATGTGTGTATAAGGTGATTGAGCGAATCTTAGCCTCGCGTATATCTTGGGATTTGGAGTTCCGGCAGGTTTTGAGTTGCGATCCCGAGTATATTTGTGGCGGAATTGATGGCAATTGCAGTGTCTTTAAGTGCGGTGTGTGAGTTTCCCCCCAAGGAAAGTGGTGGAGTATACGGACTCGCGTGGTGCCATATTTGCCCTCCAGAGGTATACGTTGATGGGTGGCATTTGGCCACCTGTGGTGGCAGAAATCATGGTGTTGTGTTATGAATTGCAGGTGGCTGGTGCATTAGTTTCCATTTGCTGGGTACTAGCCCACTCCGACGTATTGGGTAATGTGGTTGCAGATGACCTCTCCAGGGCTTATCGAACACGCCATGCCAGACCACACGCGCAGTGGTGAGCCCCAATGACTTGAAGTGTTGGTGTACATCAGTGGCAAGGGCATCATGGGAAGAAGCCTGGTTTAATAGTGGGCGTGGCAGGGGTTTGTTCTCCATTCACCCTTCAATCAAGCGGCCGAGGGAGTTGGATCTTTTCCACGGAGGACAGCAGTGCTATTGTCCCGTCTCCAGGTGGACCACTCGGCTCTGCTAGGGTCGGTGGCTGGTTGGTCAGGCCGTGATGGGCGTTGTAGGTGTGGTGGGGAGCTTGAGACGAGGGAGCACTTCCTGTTGAACTGCACCCTCTATTCTGGTCTTCGGGAGCGTTTCTATCCACGGAACTTGGATGAGATGACCCTTTTGGGTGTGCACCCTCATACGGGGTCACGCAATGACAGGCGTTTGAGGGCAGTAGTGGCTTTTTTGGAGGCAACTGGTCGTTTTGGGCCAGGTCAATTGTGTTAAGAGTTAAGGTGCGTTTTGTTGTTTTGATTTTGCTTTGGTTTTGCGTTTTGCTTTTGGTGTTGATTTGTAGGGCAGAAGGCCTGTAGAAGGCTACCGTCCTTGAAATATATAAATAAATAAAATAAATATATTTTTACGTGTTATTTCAGGGCACTGAAGTGGTCACGATCCGATTGCCGAGTAAGATCCGGCGCACTAGAGTACCCGTAAAAATGTTTGTACTGCCTTAAAACTATCCATTTGCAACGTATACGTGCCTACATTTAAATAGCTTAAACATACTAAATTAACATAAACTAAACTTACTCTAATAAATTAAACATTGTCAGTACGGGGTTCTAAAGTGGTTGCGATCGGTTTGCTCGTGCTCGCCCAAACGACCGATGGCAGGCATCGGCCATGGTAACGGCGGCAGCGGGCGACAGTTACTGTATAAGCCATGTGCGAAAATATTATTAAAGCAAATGACAGATATCTTCATTAACTAACTACTGGCTCATATCACATCGAGTGTCGATATATTTCAAATTCGGGAAATTTCGTTGCCTGAATTGACCACAGATTCTCCCACGGGCAGCTGCGCGAGCTGTCTTCCGTTTTATAATTGGTAAGCCTCTTGATGCATTTTTTCATATTGGCTAATATTGTACCTGGTTGTACTGTCAGGGCTATCTACAGTACTGGCCGGATCTTGAATGAAAAATAGCATTACGAGACTGGGTTGGCAATATGGCTGCCAAAAGTGCCGCTGAAGCGATTGAGTTGCCGTATTTTGTCAACCGAGGGCGACACCCACCGTACGAACTGCCAACGAACATGTTGCTTTTTTTTTGCAAACACAGTGAAATGACTTAACTGTGGCTGTGATATTTTTAAACACCATTTAAAAATACTCTTATAAATAATAAAAAAATTGCCACCAAAATCTACGTAACAATTTAAATTATTATTTCGAAAACCGCCAATAGATGTCGCGTCGCACCGTACAAAGTAGCTACAGACCTCGACGAAATGAACCAGACGTGGCGGCCATTTTGTCTACCGCCCTAATACAGTTGTAGAGCGGGCCAGTTAGTTTAATGGCCATGGTACTGTACATCTGTATTTTGTAGCGATGCTTTAGAGTTGTGGAGGGGGAACACAAGGCATAAAGGTGGATGAATTCTTAACAAGTTGGGAGAAGGAGTATTCCTTCAAAGACATTTTTATTGTTTCATTCACTGCATTAAAAAAAATTACGGGTTCTTTTAATTGGTTTCGTTCTTTTTTATTTTGCTTTCGTTTTGGTTTCGTTATGTTTCAAATTGCTTTAGTTTCTTTGCATTTTGCTTTCGTTTCTTTTCAGTTTGCTTTGACAGCTAATTTTACAAATCTTAAAGTCGAGGCAAATTATTCGACAGGAATAAATTAAGATTTAGGTTTAAAAACGTATTAAATTAATGATTTACTATACACAGTAAATACTAGTTTACAAATACTAGTCCACAAATTGCTACAGCTACGACATTAAGAAAAAAAGTAATGTGGTGAGAATCAAAAGTGAATTTTCTGTCCGTAATATGTTTGGGTAAATAACTTATTTAAATTAAGTGCTCGAACATAATATAACAGACAGAAAATACACTGATAATTTTCACCACATTACTTTTTTTAAAGTCGTAGCTGTAGCAATTTATGGATGTTACTGGCATTACTGTGCATAGTAAATCATTAATTTATTACGTTTTTAAACCTACATCTTAATTTATTTACTGTTAATTACATTTAGTATTCTCAGTTTAATTTGCTTCGACTTTTAAGATTTGTAAAATTAGCTGTCAACTGAAGCAAAGTGAAAAGAAACGAAAGCAAAATGAAACGAAACCAAAATGCAAAGAAACTAAAGCAATTTGAAACATAACAAAATCAAAATAAATGTTTTTGGTCCGCTTTAGTTAACTCCACAAAAGCAAACTCAAAATGTCTAGAATGGCAAACAAAAATACACTTGACACCAAATATCACTTAACTATAATAAAATCCAAGACATGACAAGAAATGGATTAATGTACTTGTTTAATTCGTGAATTTATTCCAACTTGGCTTATTTAGCCTTATACTTTCAAATACGATTATTGGATATATACGAGCAAAACATTATTGCATTACTTCAGGTGCCTGTAAAAATAATGATAGAGAGCAGAAAGGGAAAAGAGATCGTATTCGTGGACTCTGACAAATAATAGATTGTAGCCTAGCTAATTCCTTCAAAGAGTGCTAATATCTCGATTTACTGTCCTTCCATTCCCAATTAATATATCAGTTCAATTACTCAATAAGCAGGTTGTATCGTGAACGATACAGGTTATACTTATCGCTGATCCCAGTGGCTTGAGGCTGCGTTGCCTGGCAACCGGACTCAACAGTCCCCCTGAATCGAAGGCCTCACTCTCGGCTTGGCTCGCAACGGTGGCTCGGCTGGGCTACTGGACAACTGAACTCTAAACGACGACTGACTCTGGCCATGCTATTTGGCTGTGTTTTAAAGGCAAGGTTGTAATACTAAGAATTGGAGGTGTTGCAAGAGATATTTATTACTTTAGTGTGTCTTGAGTTAGGTTAGCTTGAAACGCATTTCTATGAACGCCGGCCTAGCTTGAAACTAGCGTTCTTTGCCTTACTGAGAATTGTCCAAGATGTCCGCCTGCTCTACCGGGAAAACCGGATGTAACCTGTTGCGTAAGATTTTCTTAGGACAGTTTGGGTGGTCAGCCTGGCTAAAAATACAGCTGCAAGTTCAACTTGTCTAAAATATTGTGGCTCTCTTTTCTCAATCCCTTTGGTCTTTTAAGGCTCTATTTATGAAAATAAAATAGGTTGGCTTGTAATATTGTTTTAGCAATAATAAATATTCTTAGGTCATGCGCTTTTCATTTTGATTACAATATTAAGTTATTCAAGATATCATGCTTGAATTATTATTCAAGTACTGATTATTCCTAATTAAATATTAATTAATGTAATTTACATAATTGCATCTAATTAATCCCATAACAATCCTTGACAAAACAATACGTTTGTTGTCTCTTAATGGCTCAGAATAATCAGTGTACTTCAATCATTACTAAATGGCCTTTCAACATAACAGATTTACCCTCAAATACGACATAACGATTATTCTCACCGAGTCTCCCTCGAAGTCGGATGTAGGAAAAACCCTCCTAATTTGGCCATACGTTTGAGGGAAAACCAGTCATCAATGGCATATCAGCTTGGAACCAGTCATGCTGAAATTTTGAACGCATGTTTAGGAAAAAAAAAATATAACTGTAATTGAGCCGCTATCTATACAGATATTTCGACCAGGTGTTGATAATAGAGCTCTGTTTTTATAGAAATCAGCTTGTGAAAGATTGTGGAAAGAAAAGTTCATGTATAAGCAGACATTTTCAATTAGGTTTTCTCTTGCTTCTCTCCGTTTTTCTTTCCGATTTTCGTCCACCGTAATTGTCCCTTTCTGGTTTTTGGTACATCTCGTTCTTCTATGGGACATCTGTCTTTATCAGGATATATCGTCTTATTCAGGACATCCCATCTTTTTCGGGACATCTGGCTTTATCAGGGCATCTTTCTTCTCCGACAATCGTCTATCCTTGACAAGGCAATTTCTCCCGTGCATCTATTAACAGAGTGAACTTGGAACAATATTATTTCAATACTTCCCTAGTTTTCCTTCGGTACTCCAGTTCTTCCTCTTGTTATTCATCTTTTCTGTTCCTCATCTGCTTCCTAGATGTAATCTGTGTTGTCTTTTCATTTGTCATCCATCCTTCACAAGGGTAATGGCACCCTTGACAACAAAATAAAAAAAATTATAAAGTACTTCTATTCGATGCAATTTCAGTGATAATGTGCATCTCAACCTTCCGGAATGTAATACTGTCTTGTTTAATGCAAAATTACTAGTAATATATATATATATATATATATTATTGAGTCCGGGATAAGAATACTGTCCCAATTAATCGAAAAATTACTAGTAATGTATATTTCTTGTGTCCGGGATAAGAGTACTGTCCCATTAATGCTAAATTTACCAGTAATGCAAATTTCCTAGTGTCCAGAGTGTGGTACTTCCTTAATTTAATGCAAAATTACTAGTAATACATATTTTCTTGAGTCCGGGATAAGAATACTGTCCCAATTAATCGAAAGATTACTAGTAATGTATATTTCGTGTGTCCGGTATAAGAATACTGTCCCAATTAATTCATAATTATTGGTATCGTTCCTTTACTTGAGTCCGGGATAAGAATACTGTTCCATTAATGCTGAATTACTGGTAATGCATATTTTCTTGTGTCCGGGATAAGAATACTGTCCCAATTAATTCAAAATTTTACCATGGTGATTTCTTAATCTTTCTACGGGCCCGTGTATTCATATAGAGATCTCAATCAACATTTCATTGTGCACACTCTATAATCAATTTAGGACTCGATTTTCCTTATTGTTCGGAAAACGAGGGTCGAATTAACGACTTCCTTCAAACCACTACCAGCTGGCTTTATGTGGTTCGGTTTCTTTCCTTCATCATCTTATTTCTCCATGCTTCCGAACCCAATTTTCCATTTATGTCGGTCCTGCATCCATCTCTCTTACTTTCTAACTCGCATCTGGCATGAATAGAATAAAATATAAATTTTATTATTATTGTGCATTAACTTTCAGTGTATCATATCTCGGGTCAGCATTTCTTATCTCACTATTTTTCGACAAGACCGTGTAGCTGTAAAACAAGGCAATGTATTAACACAAGTTTTGTATTTTATTTTTCGTATTTCATTCATTGACTTTTCTTGGCTTAAAACTGGTCAAAAGGGGACCAGTTGACAGTGTTTCGTCAGTCTGTCAACACATTGAGGCATTTTTATGAGCACCTGAGTGTGTGAGACGAGTTTCTATCGTGCGTCTCAAAATGGGAGTGGACGGAGGGGAAAGGGTGGGGGGGGGGGGGGCTCTATCTCTCGGCCCATTGTCGAAAGGACCCATGACCTTGACCTGGGGTTAAATTTGGCAGGTAGGCGGGCTCTTATTGTGACGTGTCTCAACACAGTCCCTTAACTTTTGCGTGATTGGCTTAACTCCTGGTCAATCTTTTCACCTCTCCCCTTTCCCTCTTTTTTTTTTTTCATTCGTTTACTTTTCTCCCCCTCCCATTTGCTTGACCCTCCATCTACCGACTAGTCCGCCATCGGCAAGATGCCCCACAAGGACCAGGGAACGGCCCACACTAGGATGAATCGTCGTGATAAGGCTCTGCATCGATTATTTTTTCGAGAACTAATACCCATTTTCCATCTAACGTCCCATTATTATTTTTGTGACACGACCAAACCGTTAGGAAACTGTGGCCATCACACTCCAGGACGATGCCCCCCAACTCGCTCCTTCTGTGGGGGAACCCTCCACTCATATGTGAACTGCCACCTCTTTCAACAACTGATCTATTTGAAATCCGGGCTGCAATACTTGCCTGAACTTCCGATTTCGGCTGAAACCGTGCCTGAACGTACCTGCCGACTAAGAGCGCATTATGGGCACTGTCATGTTGGGAACATTAAACGATCTATGCACATGCGATACTTCATTCTACCTCCCTTTTCAATGTCCAGGGAAAGGTTCAAGGCCTATTCTCGCCGAGCTCTTTTGGTAGAAAACGCCAACCGGCCTCCCACATTTTCACCACCTGTCTCAGAAATCCTGCAGCTTCCACCGTTACCTGCGTTGGAACCCATCTTTGCTACTGGGTCCCCGAGAAACGGCAACTGCACGGATGGCGCTCTGCCCCCCGATGATGTCCCCCTGTGCCATATTTTCGCTGCCTCCTGCGGATGATCCCAAAGCCGGCCCTTTGTCCGAAATGCTACCGCGACCCCATCTGCGTTTTCTCTTAGGTAAGTCCCTTCACATATATATATATATATATCTTTTTTTTTCTTCTCTCTCTTTTCCTAATTTTCCATTCATAACGCCTGTTGATGCCCAAGTTAGTTAGGCAGATTCGATGGTTAGAGTTTAGCTTGTTTATGCTTGCCACAATCGTACTCTGATATTTTATATATATATATATATATATATATATATATATATAAAATATCAGAGTTATATATTTATTTTTTTATTTATTTTTTTTTCTGTTTCCTAAATTTAGTTGAGTTAACTGACTCTGATGAAGATGATAACTAGTGGCGAGATGTCTACCTGATTTTACTTCGTCATCGATCGACTCCCTGCCGTAGTTTATTCGTATTTTTTTTCTTTCCTTAAAACCCCTTTCCTCGTCATGTTTGCATATTAAGAGGGAGTGCAACTCCTTCGGTTATCTCAATTCTGATTACTAGATGGCGTTAGCGTCTACAACGTATTTCAGTTACGATTTTAGTTCCACTTTTTCTCAGTTATTTTCCAACGGAATAGTGTCAATCTTGTTTCTAATGAAAGAGAATCGAATTGTCTAGCGAAGTGTGGAGCCAAAATTATCTAAAATAT
>JAHWFP010157861.1:0-11473 GCA_023313725.1 Lithobius niger | reverse complement strand
GTGTAGTAAAAGTCCGACGTGGAAAGTTGAATAGAGGTGAAATGGAACGAAGATTGGGCGGTCCAATTCATCATGTTCTAACGTGATGCCTATTCTTTCAGTTGGCGCAGGATTCGTCAATGCTCTATTGAGTGCATCTTGTAAAACACCTCTAATGTGGTCTGAAATAGTCAAATTGCGAGACCTAAGCGTTTGGGCAAAAAGCGTAACATGAGATCGGTTCCATCCGTACTGTAACGCTTTATATTACGTGTCAGTGTGCTTTCCACTTTAATAATTACGAACGTTGTAACCTAGCCTGTTGTTGGGGGAATCAACGTTACCAGATTGTAAACGCTCGTGATTGTTGAGTGAAACTTGTGAAGCTGTGCCATCATCATCATCATCATCATCTGTTGTATAAAATAAGGGGGGTGGGGGAGGTCTAGCACTTGTTATCCCTTTTGAAGTAGACGGTTGTGGTGACGTCATTTCAGGTCTGCCTACACGTGGAGAAGGTGGGATGGGTGGGAGTGAGGGCGCGGACGTGGAAGAACTAAATGTAGGTTTCGGGATTTGGAGTTTTTTTCGTGGGGGGGGGGTTGAAACGCGGAATCATCTGCATCTGCTTGCTCCTTGCCGAAAAGGTTCCGTTTAGGTCCCCCCTCCGTTTAGGCTCCCCCCTCCCCCTTTCCCCGCTTTCTCCCTGATCACTACCATCACTTTTTCCCTCACCAACTTGCACGATTGATATCTTCCGAGTGGGGGAGTACAAAGTTGCAAGCTGACTAGAAATGGGGACGGGGGTAATTGGACTAAAATTTGGCACTGTAGGCTGCTCAAGTCGCGTAGGGGGAGTTGTGGGACTGTGTGCAGGCACTGTTACACCAGCAGGCGAAGAAAAAAAATAATCAGTTGGGTTAATATCACTAATAGGCTGAATAAGCAACGACGTATCCAGATTAGGTATCCGAAAGTCAGCACATATCTCAAACTGCGCTGAATCGCCTTCTTGCTGTAAACTGGCGATAGCATCGGCAGCTAAACGACGCAATTCTTCGTTTAACGCAGCACCAGGCACATAATCCTCGTAGGAAGAGCTACATTCGCTAGGAGCCACAATTCCTTCAGAGTCTTCGCCATCACTGGCTCGTATTTTGCCAGTGAACGGACCATGCGTGGGTATAGAACCAGCAAGAGGTCGACGACGATTTGCGTTTACCACTGCACCCGACATGAATTTTTCGTACGTCGAACTGCACTGACTAGGCGCCACAATGTCGTCGCTATCTTCCCCGTCACTCACTCTTATCCTCTCAGTGGATGGGTCTTGAACGGGAATCGAACCGGGGAGGAGGTCTTGGTAACCCTCCCCCTCATTCCGGCTGAGTGCTGAGGTAGAGGGCTCCTCCAAAGTGGGGGGTGTGACGGAAGTCTCCGGTCGCTCTTCACCCATCTTTAAAACAAATTTTTTTTACAATTTATGTAAACGGTTTTTTTTACGAACAAAAAAGAATATTAAGGAAGGAAATATTGAACTTCTTACCGTCTGGGACAGTTGTTTTTCCATCCGGCGTGCGTTTACTTTCTCCCTGTAATCCCGAATAATCCGAAACACGCATTCTGAACTAGTGGGCGAACGTTCATCATCGGCAGTCACATCTGAGTCAAAGCTGGGGGAGGCAGTCGATATTTCAGACATTGCCACTTCTTCGTCAGATATAATGAAATGCCCACCTTCGGCATCATAAACGTTACTCGGCGATAATTCAAATGTGAACTCACCGGTGACGTTTGCACGTGTGTCTTCGATATTGTGAGCTACGTTGCCAGCCGGTGAGTCAAATACCGAGTCGTCCCCATCACTCGATGACGAATCTGTACTACGTGGTGGAAACGAGTCACCATCCTCGCTCGCGCATGATGACGAACCTGTGCTGCATGATGGAATTGAAGATGAAGGATTTGGTCTTAGCAGTTGCGATATTTCGTAATGTTCGTAATCTCTAGATAGCAGGTTAATGTCTATATCCGAAACGTCACTTTGTGCCATATTTTCAAGTAAATAGACCAGATTCCGAGGAGCTTACAATTTAACAGTGGAGACGAGCGTAACTGCAGGCCGCGTTTAAAATTTGAAGATCCTTTGTCGAATGTGATAGCAACAGAAAAAACTGCGCATGCGCAAACCATACAAGGCGTGGGTGTATGATGGAGTATCTGGCTTGAGAGCCACCCAGCCCAACGCTTCCCACGAAAACGTCATCCGCCCGCATAATTTTTTCTCTTAATATTTTTATTATTTTTAATGGTGCAACGATTCATGCTGGGGGGGGGAGAGATTGGGCTAAGGGTCGTGCTTGTGACGTAGTCGTAAGAAAATGACCCCCACCATCGCTCGCTTTTGGCAATTATTTTTAATCTTGCCAGCATTAGTATTCCACCATTCGAACGAACAATATGCCCGGTTTGAAGCGGCGAAAGTAGGGGTAAGTGGATAATGTTCACTAATGCACAAGCAGGACGTACCCTGCATTTATCGAGACAGGGGGCCCATGTACAATGCAGCCGAAACGGTGGAGCTGTCTGCTAAACGCTGTTTGCGGATTATTCTGTCTTCAGATGGCTGAGCAGCTAGACGCCCCCATGTTCCGTCTGCAAATTGAAGATGGGCAAGTTGAAACCATTCCACTGAATCAGGCCGCTCACAACATAAAGGCGAGCATTGAAAATCGAATGAATCTGTACCAGGAACGACGCGCTAGAACACCCGGACTGGTGCCTTCAAGACCTTTAAAGGCAGAAACTGTTCGCTGGTTGGAAGAGCAACGGCGCCAGTGCCAACAGCAACAGCAGCAGGACCAGTAAGAACAACAACAACAACGACAACAACAACAACAAACAACGGCCCTTTTCAGGGCCAACATATTTTACGAAAGAGAACCATTATTCGTCGTTTTTTACGCACAAAACTAGCGATGAGATGCTAGATTAAAATTGTAATAAAAACCTTCCTACCCTGCACGCTATGCCCTAACCAACCCCCAAACCGCAAAATATACACCCGCCATTGTCCTCCCACTCCTTCCCAAAACCCCAGCTATTCCTGCCAATAGACCAAAAAAAAAAACCCGAAACACATCCCCTAGTCGCGCAAACGCACCCCACCCCGTCCAAATAAGCCAGCATTGCCCGGCTACTAAATTTAGACCCGACTACAAAACCGTGCCTTCCCACACTTTTCCCCCACCCCCTCCTCCCAAATAACAGAACAGATGGCCTGGCCACGACGTTTCGACCATTTTTTTTAATTACCAATTTTTATTTTTATTTTTTAATTATTTTTATTCGACGTCCGGGAAGGAGCACCCCCGCACTGCAGCGAAGCCGACCCGTCGTAGCATCCGGGGGCAGCGTAACTCAAGCCTATACTAACTTCGATCGCCCACCACGACTCACCTAATGCACCTACGGCCACCAAAATCGGTACACACACCTGTACCACCCACCCACACCCCCCTCCCCCCCTCCCATACCTACAGAACGCCCAGGGGGCCCCTGGGAAGCATGGCTGCTTGGCCAAAAACAGGGATACACTACTGCGAAGGTTTGTAACATCCTTAGATCTACCATTTTTTAAAATAGGGTTAATAACTGCTAATTTCCAGATAGTGGGTACACTGCAAGACGTAATAGAGAAATTAATTATGTGGGTTATTGCTGGGACAATAAATGGTAGAAATAACTTGATTATTCTAACATTAATGTTGTTGAAACCATTAGCACTATAGTGGTAATGCTGCCAGTAATATCAACGACTTCATTCTCAGTTATGGTGCCAAGAGTGAATATTGTATTCGGTTTAATGTTTAGACAAGAAGATATTTGATTATTAAGCAAATTTGGATCGAAGTTGGCAGAATTTTGCTTTCAATAAAATGTTTGTTAATGGTGTATGGATTGTTATCAGTAACCTGACTACCAAAAGCTTTTCGTGCACCTGCCGAGATGATTCCACAACAATTTAGTGTTCTTCTCATTGTTAATCTGGTCATTAAATGTTTTGACCTTAGCGAGTCTAACAGTCTTTTTGACTGTATTCCTTAAAACTTTGTATTTTTCCCAAAGAACAGGATTCGTAGTTTTATTAAATAAAGATTTTGCTCTATCACGCTTTTTCATGAGAGCTCGAATATCATTGTTAATCCAAGGAGAGGTTGGCTTTTTAGATTTAAAAGTTACATACGGCACATGAACATCCATCAACTCTGTAAAAATATTATTCAAAGTGGAAACTTTGTCATCAATGATTGGCTTATCATAAATAAAAAACCAAGGAGCATTAGCTGCATCAACTTCAAACAAATTCATGTTAAGGTTCTTCCAATTCCTGGCTTAACAGTATTTTGAGAAATCTCAGGAACAAGAACGTCATAAACGAAGTACACAAAAGTTATGGTGACTGATGCCCGGTTGGATAGCCTGGTCGATGAGTTTAATTTTATCTTCTTGTCTAATCATTACAAGGTCAAGCAGAGATTCACTAGCATTGCAAAAATACGTTGGCTGGTCTACCAGTTGCGTAGGATCGTGAATGTTACAAATATTTTTCATTGCATGGTAGCATGGGATGGAAGGGTTCATTAAATTAATATTAAAGTCACCAAATAAAATGACGTCATCAATATCAGTAACGAAGTTGTAAAGAGAGTTATCAAGAACTTGAAGGATTGAAACAGGAAGGCTAGGTGGATGACACACAATGCCCAAAGTAATAAAAACAGTTTTAGTTTGAATCTTAAGCCAGAGTTGTTCTAGATCACCTTCATTGCTTGCCGGTGCAAAGATTGTAGTAGCTTTGATATTATTTTTAATGTATTATTTTTAATACCTAAAACCAACCAACACAACAACCATATGAGCCTGACCGAATTTTTAATGTAGCAACTACTTTCACGGTTGTGTTAGTGGACTGGATGGTGAACAGGTTGTTACACCGATGAACCGAAGTTGCATCCGTGTACCTAACCGATTTAATGATTTAACTGCCAATTAAACTGCTGTTAAAGTGTTAACCTAAAACCTAAATTCAACCAATACACCAACCTTTAACGTAGCATCTACTTACACGGTAACGTGAATTTTTATTACTGCTTTTCTGGGTTCTGTCAGTGTACCGGAAGTTGCACCGATGTACGGAAGTGGTGAATCGGAAGCCGGTAAAATATAACTGTAAATACGACGGTAAATATAAATATGACGGTAAAACAATAAAAATGACTAGCGAAGTCGCTCGCTTATTACACGTCGTCTCGCTGCGCTCGAGGAGCTTTCATGCTGTAACCTTATGCTGCTGACAAACATTCCACATCTAAAACAATCAAGCAAATTATCAGAGTGCAGCAAACGTTATTCGTAAGGCTTCAGTTCAAAAACAAGTGCTAAACCAAAAACGGCTTCGCCGTTTATAAAACCATCCCCCTTCTGCTGTGCGCCTAAACTGCCAATGAGCCAGGAGGCAAGACAGGCAATTTCTACCCCAGTCGGCCTTGGCTTGAAGAAGCCTTATCCCTAACTGCCGCAAGGCCGTTTCAATGCTGTAGCACACGAGTTGCTGCATGCTTCAACTAAACATTCTTGGTAATTTTATCATGCATACTCCTTTGTGCTGCTCCTGGTATAGATTATTTTTTTATTCAAATAAATTTTGCAGACTTTACACGGGTTTCCTTGTTTCACAAATTTTAAGAATTTTTATTTAAAAGTCACCTCCTTCTCCACTACGTGTGATGGTTTGAAGCAGCAACCACATGTTGCCTATAATTTTTGACTAATATAAACGATTTAGTGCAAAGCGAAATCGTACCTAGAAATTATTCGTGTTTACCACAATTAGGTCGGACTATATTGCTGAGTAGAGCACCGGCTAATAGCACACTATTGATCGAATGTCAATGTTTTACAAAGGCAAACGTGGAAATATTTCTGTTATCGATATATTTTGTTTAAATCGGCCTAATTTAGCATTAATCTTTTTGTAGCTTTACTTAATTTCATTTAAATTTAAGGCTAAATAGGTAGTTTGTATTTAAACATCCAAAATGCAACTCCATGCGTCTCACTACTGAACCACGCGCAACACTACTGGACCACGCACCTCCTGAATGTGCTGTAGTTGCACTGTGAACAACTTCGCTGTTTGCTTCCGTGGTCTTAGCAGAACGTTGTAGATCCTGGAGATGTCTTTATCCTGTCTTTGCGCTGCTCTTAGCTGGTCCTTGTCGTGTATGTTGACCGTTGGTTGCAGGCGGATTTGGAAGGCTGGTATCAGTGCTCTAATGAATCAACTGGTACGACGTTGATCTTTCCTGGCCTGTGAATGACATCGTAGTCGTACATCTGCAGCCTTAATGCCCATCTTGCTGTTTGACCTGTGTTCTTACTATTGTTTAGAGCCCACTTTAGTGCCTCACAGTCTGCTAAGAGTGTGAAACGGTTGCCCTCAAAGAAATGACCCCACCCGTCGATCGCTAACACTTCTGCAAGTGCCTGCTTCTCGAACGTTGAGTATTTTGCTCCACTACACGTGTATACTGTATAGCTTTCCTTCACTAGCGTTACTTCTGCACCAATCAGTTCGTCTGATGCATCAGATTCAGCCCTGAATGGTTCACTGTAGTCTGGTAATTGCAAACAATCTGCCAACACAATCCTGCCCTTCACCTCCTGGAAAGCTCTGTATGAGAGATGTCAATGGCTTCACCAATGTTGCGTAGCTCTTCACTAATCTTCTGAAAAAATTGGTCAGGCCCACGAATCTTTGTAGTGTTTTTACATCTTTGGGACAAGGATAATGCGTTACCGCTGCCATGTGTTCACCTTTCATGTGGAGTCCTTTTGCGCTTACTGTCACTGTGTGTATCGTCATCACCGATAAACAAAAGTTGCATTTTACCCTCTTGAGAGTGAATTCATGTCGACATAGCTGATCAATGGATCGCTGCTAAATGGGCCTGCCACTACTTCGTAGCGACAATTACGTCATCAACTATACTTCACACACGGTCCCAACTAGGTGTCCTAGCACCAGCGTGATGGTCGCTGAAACTCCACTGAGGAATTCTTCAATCTGAACGACATGACTTTCCAACGAAATCTAGAAGCGCGCTAGCGTTAGCGCTTCGACCATCAAGTTCAGAACGTTGGATTCATTGAGTCTAATTATTGCCGTCTGATTGTTGTTGTTCAATTGTTGTTGTTCATTATCAGTGTTGGGGCGAAAGCTAGCAACTGCTTCTCTTACCCGAGACATTGAACTGGCATTTTCTGGTAGTGAATGCTAAATATTAATGCGACAGAAAGTTTTGGAAATTGTATTGATCGACGGGGTTTACCGAGTAGGCAACAGAGTGTCCTGTTTCAGAGCTGTGCATAAAGGATTTCAATACGAAAAAAGTATCTCAACATCGTTGTTTTTGTGCTAATTACGTATTACCATGAGTCCATGAAAAGTTCCGTAGGAACGATGAGTAACACACTTGTATTAGGTTGGTGTCCTAGCGTTTGACCGAGGACAGAGACTCACCTCGACCACCTTTGGAACTAGACAACTAAAACTTTCAATTTTAAAAACTAGATGGCGGTAGTAATTTGTGCTTTTTAAAACTTCAGTATCATTTACAGATAGTTTGTGGGCTCTCAATGTTATTAATAAATTCTTATTTAAAGTATCCTTTGGAATTCTCAGACGAATAAAATTTATTAAGCTATATTCTCAACTCTTTTCGATATTATTTTTAACCAATCACGAAGCAGTTTGGTTAGGAAGAACGCCATGATATGTGTTATGTAATATGCCACTCGTGCTTCAACTAAAAAAGTGAAATCTTCGAAGTCAACTGCCAGAAAGGGACAGATGAGGAAATTCAACTTTATAAACAACAAGAAAGTAGTTTGATAGTTTGATAATATGGCAAAAAATGTTTGCTCACTTAGTGCAATTATTTTGTTGGTGGTCCGTGTTCATACTGGAGATATGCCCTAAACAGTAAAATTTGTGGTAAGGCATATCTACGATGATTATTTGTTGCACATTTTAAGTCGAAACACAGGAAGCTGATTATATCTTAAGTGTGACACGTCTTATTATGATTTGTAAGATTTTCTGCTGCATTTTCTACATTCTGCGACACAGCAGTGAAAAACTATTTAAATGTGGAAACTGTAGTAAAGCCTTTACACTGAAGCTCATGTTTAGTTGCGTTTTGTGCAAACATGGGAGCAAGAAGTGCCTTAATGTTTTTATGACGATAAGCCTATTAAATACATAGTATGAGGTACTGCAACTTCTGGTGAAAGAAGCTTGTTGTAGCGTAAATGGATTTTTTTTATATACCGATCGTTCCTTAATCAAGTTTGTAGTGCGCAATTTTCTTATTTAACGTGAATATCAGACGATGTATACTCGAATACAAAAAGGTGTGAAAACCTGGAAATGCAACCTTAGTGGTGCCGCATTTCATACATAAGTAAAAGAAATAGACAACTTTTAAATGCCAGATATTTTTATTAGTGTCCGTTTTTGAAGTAAGAAATATTACAATGCATAGTCAACGTTATTTTAATGAGACACTTAAGTGAAAATTAAAAAAGCTATTATTTCGTTGTAAAAGTGTGTAGCAATGTAGTCGAATGGATAATGGTGTAAAACCCTTGAAGTGTGAATTGTATGCTGCAGCATTTTTATTGAGAAGCCGTTTATTATCTACGGTCGAATTCTACTCTAGATGATTTTGTAAGGTGTGTGCTACTTCAAATAATAAGCTTCAGCAGGTCCCCTTTTCGGCAAATAATGAATGACATTAAAAAAAATTCGTATGTTTTATAAAAAAAAATCCTGTAACTTTTCGTGTTGTTTTTCTTCTAATTATGCTCTAGGTTAATTGCAAAAAAATTCTTATTCGTCGCATTTACATGACACGGTGCAAGAGTGCATTTTGTAGGATACTTCTACTCCGAAGCAGGGGGGGGGGGGGAAGGAAGGCTCCCGCTTCAAAATCCTTTACACATTCATATATCTTTATTAGTGGTAAAAATTGTTTAAAATATGAGCAATAGAAACCGTGTCAGTCTAAAACGTGTTCGGTAATGAGAAAGCGCCTCCATTACTCTGTCCAGTAGCACAGACAAGAAAAATTGTGGAGGGGGACGAATAAATCCAGCACGGGGTCTGGGGAAGAGCTTCCCAAGAGCATTCCGAGGGACTGAAGCATTTTATGGTACATCACTGCCGAATCCGGCTTCTTTAGATTACTTATTCATTTCACATATTCTGGCAGAATTTGTGTAGCATTATGACACAATGGGGGAAGAAGTATCGTTATGTCTTTGTTACACGAATCCTATAAAATATTTAGTGTGTGACACTGCACCTTCTTGTAAATGAAGCTTGTTACAGTGTAAGATGGGTTCGTTCTGGCAATCAATCTTTAGAATTAAAATTGTAGTACGAATTTCGTGTTTAACGAATGTGAGACAATACATATTTCAGTACACAATTGTGGGAAAACCTTAAAATGCATATTTTGTGATGCTGCATTCTAACCTATCTAAAAAGAAGTCTCTTTTAAACTTGTTATTTTTATAAACCACCAGTTGTGAAGCACATAATAATGATGTTGCATAGCATATTTTACTTCGATGAGACACTTAAGAACTTATTAATAAAGCTGCACTTTCGTTATACTAGTTTTGAAGTATCGTAATTGAATGTGTAATGGTGTGAAGCCTTGGAAGTGTTAATTGTGTGATGCTGCAATTTTACTTCTACAGTAACTAATATCATTGGGTTATTTTGCCTGTAGAGCAATGATGTAAATAACAAGGGGTGGAGCAGGCAGGTCAAGCACGCTCCCCCCCCCCAAAAAAAAAAGAATCCGAGGCATAATTTTTTTTTCGATATTGAGCTTTAGACGTTTTATTTTGTTTGATAGCCATAATATACAGTATGCAAATGACAAAAATAGTCATTCAAAAATGAAGCAGTTGTGCGTTTTCTAGCAAAGGAGCGAAAATGGGCCGTAAAATTTGCTCCTCCCCAGAAAAAAAAATTATTTACGCCATTTCTGTCGAGGTCAGGTGCTGCAGGATATTGAGGGCCCTACTGTGTAGCCGACAGAAATCAGGGAATTCGCCGAATGCGATACGAGGGTCATCCCCCCCCCAAAAAAAAAAACCTAAGAAAAAAACCCTACGTGGTGGGGACGAAGACAGTATGATGGGCACCTATTCTCTGGACGTGTTTGACTCAGTTTTCTAAGTCTTCTGTACACTTAACTGCAAAACCTCGATAATATTCTGGCATAGCATGAAATTTTACAATTTTCTGGTATTCTTGATTATTACAGATAACGAAAACAAAAAATTGTGTGCAATTTTTACCTTTTTATTTCTTTTTCAGCTGAAAAGTGCGATTTCATTAACGACCGCACTAAAGCTAACAACGTAGCTGTGTTTATTATAATTTCAGTTTTAATATACCACCTGTAGTTGCTTACGACCTAAATTCTGTGTGAAGTTCTGCAATTTTAATGGAAAATCATTGACTACGCACACAGTTTTCTATTCGGTCACTACTGTACCAAATAATAATATGATTTTCTTTGTTGACGATTTAGAGCCACCCGAACATTCGAGGCTCTAGGCGCGCGCCTACTGTGCCGGTGCGTAAATGTACCACTGGTTATTACTACCCACCCCGAATTCTACATCCAGCGGATTTAGCGTATAGTACTGTGCTATTTCAAATTCATCCCAAGCCCGACTAGGTTCACTTTTCTGCAAAACTAGTGCAGATATTTGTACCTGAAGGTAAAAAAAATTAGTTTAACTTCGGTTTTATTTGCTATAGGTTATCTCACGACGGAAAGTGGCAACTGCTAGAAAATTCTTAGGATTGGTAGTTGGTAATTGATGACAGTGAACATGAGCGTGAGTGGTTTTCAGGGCCCTTTTCTCTTCGAATGCAGACGGGTGAGCAATTTTAAAAAATGGATCGATGGTACGATGACAAACCAAGCAATTATGAAAACTGAGTCGAAATTTTTAGCAATTTTTTTATTAACTTGACTTTACAATAATAATACAGCCAGGGGCGTAACAGGCTAGTTGTTCCGGCTAGGAGTGAAGAGTTGGAGGGGGCGGGAGAAGGTTCTATTTTAAACTACGAGAGATCCTGAATCAAAAATCGCGACCATAAAATTTAAAAAAAATTGTTTGTGTCTTCGGTTTCAGACCAGAGATGGAAGTGGGTCACGTTTTCCGACCTGTCACCCACTTAACCCACTCGAGCCCTGACACAAGACCGATTTGACCCACCCACTAAAGAACAAACTGTGACCTACCGTGACCCATGCCACGTCATGAAAAAAATACAGTACGTAAATGCATTTCAAACAGTCAATTTTTCTTCCCCTTCTACCCCCCCCCCCCCCCC
>JAHWFP010157860.1:63107-73946 GCA_023313725.1 Lithobius niger | reverse complement strand
CATTTTCACTTTTTACATTTATATCTTTGACTTTTTTCGACATTCAAAAACAGAAAAACAACTATTTCTAACATACCGTTGTTCACAGAACTGGGGCTCAAGCCCCCCCCCCCCCCCTTCTCTCCACCCCAAGAGGCTGGTTGGCCTTTTTACACATAAAAAAAAATGTTGAAAAAATGTGCTGCAAGCGTAAATTATTAAAATGTAAGCTTTCCTTTCCAACATGGCAAATGCTTGAGTGGAGACTTCCTCCCAGTGCACGTGTCGCGGGCATGGTTGCGCCCAAACATAGCCGAAGATAGGCAAACACGCTTAGCTCTTTTGCACAGTACATATTCGTCGTCTATTGTCTTCAATTATTAATTAAAGATGTGACACACGCTTATTACGGTATCCTGTATGTGTTGAGGATAATCGAAGGATGAAGCCATGTTGCAAAAGTGCTCTTGGGAAGCCAAAAAAGGCCCTAAAATAGCGTAAAATGCTGCAGCTTCCGGGGTACCCCGTTGGGGGAGCTTACAACGTTTCCCCACACCCCCTAGCTGGTTTTACCGGACACCTGCCAAAGTAGAAAAAATAGAAAAGAAATTCAAATTTCTTTAGTCCCCTGTCGGGAGTCATTGCCCCACTCCCTCTTCCCCGTGTGGGTTTGTTGGAATCAATACCGTTAACTTTGTGAAAGAGCTTGGCGTTTGATATCACGACTTCAAACAGTCAAAAAACTTGGCGAGAATTCTTAACAAGTTTTGTTTTGGGGGTAGATATCATATATATCCGCATCATTAAAAAGATACAATTTGTGGCTGGTTGGTGGGTTGGAAGTCTCCTCTGGAAGTAGACGGCTACAAATATGAGAAATATGTCGAAAGAAGGGTATGAAAACCATACGTTGTTTAGGCCTATTCTTAATGTTCACAGGCGCTTTTATAACCGCCAAATAAGCGGAAAACAAATTCCCTCAACAATCACGTAACAATCAGCAACAATCACGCAACAATAGATGACGTCAAACAGTGTTGACCAAAATCCATTGTCGTGACCAAAGTTTTTTCGAAGTTTTCAGAAACGTCCATCAACAATGGACTGGCGGCAGCAGTAAAAGAGGATTCAAGGGGGGTGTGTTTTTGTCTAATTCCAAGGGTTCACCTTTGCTGCGCAGTAGTTCACCAGAGCGAAGAAGGGTGGTGAGAAGGTGGTCGATTGTCAAAGAAGAGAAAGTTTCTTCGGGTTGCCATCACTGACGTCAAAGCCACATAAGCCCTTGGTTACCTATAACTTGTTACCTTCTTCAGGAACAATTGCTAAACACGAATTGAATATTTCGCAACATTGTTTGTTTTGTTACCTGTTGTCACTGGAAGGCTTGGGCAATTATCTGAAGTACTATGCCTGTTTGGCGCCTGTACAATTTGGGTATCGTGCTGGCCGTAGTGCCCAGGATGCAGTGATGTTTCTGCTGTCGGGCATTTACGAATCGTGGTCACAGGGCCATACTGTGGTCGCGGTTTTCTTGGACATAAAGGCGGCGTACGATACAGTGGATGTGGAGTGGGTGCGCTGCTGTATGGTCAATATGGGTGTGG
Source organism: Lithobius niger (assembly GCA_023313725.1). Taxonomy (NCBI): domain Eukaryota; kingdom Metazoa; phylum Arthropoda; class Chilopoda; order Lithobiomorpha; family Lithobiidae; genus Lithobius; species Lithobius niger. The sequence goes on along the minus strand of JAHWFP010157860.1, from coordinate 72,363 downwards.
GCCCTGGCCTCATAAAACCTATTTGTGCGCTTTTAGGGGCTCGTCATTTTGCCACCAGAGTGGATGGGTATTGGTCTGCTGTCGACAGCTCCAGCCGAGGCCTCACAGGGAAGCTGCCTCAGTCCCCCTTTTTTGTGCTATTGCAATCAACGATGTTCTTGTGGAGATTGGGACATCAAACGATGTAGTTTGTTATGCAGATGACGTTGCTCTGTGGTTTGCCGGCGATGACCGTTTGCTGTCGGTGTGCCAAAGTGGCAGTTGAGCGCGTCTCCGCCCTTCTTTCTGCACGTGGTCTCCTTCTTGCCCCGGCTAAAACTGAGTTGGTTGTCTTTAGCAGGTTACGCGTTAGGCGTACCAACCCATTGACTATCTGCGTCAATGGCACCACAGTGACACAGGCTTCGTAGGTCAGGTACCTTGGTGTTTTGTTGGACGAAAAGCTCGATTGGGGCCAGCACACTGCGTCTCTACGGGAGAAAAACATGTCTCGGTCTGCTGTTCTGAAGCGTCTCTCCATGATGTCCGGTGTTAGGCGTGGTTCCCTCCGTGCTGTATACAGGGCTTTCATTCGTGCTGTCTTGGACCTCCACCTACCTTTCTTGGCCGGTAAGCGACGCCACGTTTCCAGGCTGCAGGCTGCAGTGAATGAGTGTCTGCGTGTTATATCTGGTTGTCTCCTGATGACTCCAGTGCAAGCCTTATGGGTCGAGTCCTGCGAGCCCTCCCCCCCCCCCTCCATGTCAGGGCGGTAGAGCTCCTCTGTGTGTTGGGGATGCGTAGTGTCAGTAGGGGCATGGATGATTGCATTGGTAAGATAGTTCGTGACTATTGTTCCCTTCGCTCGTCATTTCTAGGAGTGGTAGGTCCTTTGGGTTCTGTGGCCATGGCGATTCAGAGTCCTCTATTTCGCCAGTGTGCGTGGCGCGGGTTGTCGTCTTCAGTCCCAGGGTATGGAGTCCTGCGCTCGTTGAGGTATTTATGCAGCGTGTCACTGGGTGTGACGTTTTCTGTGATGCCTCCTTCAGCAGGAGCATGGGCACTGGGGGTGTGGGGATTGCTAAACCGTCCCGAAAGTGTTTCTGAGTAGGAAGTTGCAAGCAGTGTACTCCAGCTCCCACTGTGAGCTTTGCGCCATCTCCGAGGCACTGGATGTAGCCATGGACCTGGACCTGCCGTCGTTCACACTGTATTCGGATTCACGAGCGGCCCTGAGGCGTGCTATAGAGCAGCTTGACTTTTGCGACCCTATCCTTTATGAGATATGTTGCAAGCTACTCGCTGTGTCTCAAGCTGGTTTCGTTGGTCTTGGCTGGGTGAAGGGCCATAGTGGCGTCGTAGGGAATGAACAAGCTGACGGTTTGGCCAGGGCTGCAGTGGCCACAGATGGCGTTGCCATCTCTACAGTCTCCCACCCATGGTCGAAACGTCCTTTGCTACGTGCATGGTTGCTGAAGGAGTGGGAGAGAGAATGGTCCGTGACCACAACTGGTAGGGTTCTGCACGGTCTCCAGCCAGGATGCTCTATTGCATCTTCGCTTGATACTCTTCCGCCATCGGTTAGTAGGGTTCTCTCCCGGCTTCGTACGGGGCACTCTCTCCTAGCAGCTCATCGTCACAGGACGACGCCGAATGAGCAAAATCTGTACTGGGCATGCAGGACGTAAAGAAAAAATTCTTAAAATAAGTGAAACAAGAAAACCTATAATTAACACAAATTACAGGTGATGGGTGGTTCTTGGTGTGGACATTGATTCGGTCAAGCATCTGTGGAAATGTTTGCGCTGATTGAGTGCGCGAAGCGAACGAAAATCAGCGTTTGTCATCGGAATCAGCACTTTTTTCTAATTACTGTTAGTAATTCCTGGTGGTTACATTGATTCAGTCAGTTTTTTGAGGAAATGTTTGTGCTGATTGAGTGAGAGAAGCGAACGAAAATCAGAGTTTGTCATCGGAAACAGTACTTTTTCCTAAATACAGTTAGTAGGTAGTAGGCAAAAAAGGCAAATAAAAAGGTGAATCGTATTAAATGTGGCGAATGAGTATCAACAAAGAAAAAAAAAGAGTAGGAGCAGTTACCGTTTGTTTATGAATTGAAACCTTACTAAAAACGCGTACTACACTGATCATTTGCTTGAACATTTGACTGTTTGTTTTTTGTGTGAAATTGTCCGTCTTCGCATAAGTGTTGCAACAAGAAATACCCCCGAGCGAAGCGAGACGCTGCCGAATGAACGAGCGTCAGCGAGTGACTCGGCTAGTTATATAATATATAGTATTGATAAGGTTGATTGGTAACTCTGCATTTACGCTTCCCCTACTTAACCTCCAAACCAGCAAAAGGCAATAGGCACTTTCCACAGTTAGGGCGTATTTACGCACCGACTCGCCTTTGTATTCTCGTCGCTAGAATTTAATCGCAACGGCAAAGTTGCTGTTGCCATGGAAACAACGCTTCCTGGATTAGCTGAATTCGACGTCGTTTAAGTAAATGCTTTAATTCTTGTAATCCGTGACACTAAGATAAAGAATTCCTCCTGACAAAATTTGTCTAGTCGCTTCTGAACTCGAATTATTGACTGTTCTCGTTGCGAGTCGATAGATCTAAAACCGCCGCCATGTTGGAATTTCAGATGATTTCTAGCATAGCTGCGAGAACGCAAGAGCGAGTCGTTGCGTAAACGCGCCCTTACGCAGGTATCTACAAAATTTCAGCTTTACTTCACCGCATGGAAAAATTTATTTTCGTGAAACTAGTAGTAGCTATAGACCAGTGGCATAACGTAGTATTATTGTGTATAAGTCTATGGTGGAGCCAGTAACTGGGTTAGCTGCAAGGGGCACTGGAGGGGAAAAGAAGTTCGTCTTACTGAAGCCAATGCTATTAGACTGGATTACTTAAGCCTACAACGCGCGATTTTTTGTGTTAAAGAAAACAACGTTTTTTTACGCCGCTCTCAAAGCACTGTTTTGACTAGAAATGCCGTTGTTTTTCCTTACATTTTAATCTAGTGCCCCTTGTAGTTATGTCCTCCAGATGTTATCTCGTAGGCAATATGACATCATTATTACTTGACGCTGCCCTATAGTAGCTAGTAATTAGGTAAATATCAATGTTATTCACATCGTCTTTTCAACAAGAATATGTTAATCTGTGTCACCGAGAACTTTTCTGTCGCATTGTTATTTTTCCTCAGAGGCCTGAAAACAGCCAAACTGCCTCAGCTGTAAAGACATGGTCGCCATGTAAGTAAAGTAAAGTAAGTTTATTACAATAAACAATTGCAGTATGACAATGCAGTATGTGCCCACATCCCACAAGAGCTGATGCCCGCGTGTGGCATGTAGGTACCATACAAGAAATTATAAAACAAAACATTGTATAAAAAGAAAAATTCGCTGCAAAACTTTAGTAACAACATGTAATTAATAATAGAATTATTTAACTATAAACATAAAAGGAATTATAAAATAATGGGAAGGTAATGGATAGACAAGGTAAGACATACTTATTGCGAAAGAAAGTTTAGCTTACAATTTTGAATAACTTTTCAATAGAGTCAGTGCTTAAGCCCAGTAGCCATTTATACAAGGATTTTTGGACTGAATTAATCTCAACAATTTCTTTTAAGTTGTTTGGTAAACTATTGTATAGCTTGCTGCCAAGGAAATAGCTGCATTTATGTAATCTTTCTTTATTTACTTTAGGCTGGATGTTCATATATATACTTTATCTGGATAGGACCTACGTTTATGTGTTCGTTGGGTCTTGGCGGGCGACACACTATAGTGTGTCTGATAATAAATAACTTATAAATACATACATTCGGTTCTGTTAGCCACTTCACAAACAATCAGCTGCTATTTGCAACCCCAGGCATCAGCAGTTGTGCAGTCGTTCTCTATCGGCGAAACACACAACTACCCGAGGGCAACCACTGATCTCCACATCTGGATACCCCGTGTATTCGGCAATACAAGTGGAACAGGCAAGAAGTCCTAAAACGTCTAGTCACTACCAGTCGTCCTGTACAAGGTTGCTTCGTCCGAACTTCATTTACATGTATAATGAAAATAAAAATTCGAGAGTTCCTACACTGTCAGGAACTTTTGTTTTTCTTCTCTAACTCCTTTGTTTATCTCTCTCTCCTTTTTTTTTTTACCTTTTTTCTTCCCTTTAAAATGTTCTTTTGTTTCTCTTTGTGATTTCTGTTTTTTGTGTGCTGTTCAGTTAGTAGCGGTTTTGTTTGTCGTATTCCCCCCCCCCCCCCCCGGTTTTTTATGGCTGCAATATTGTCATTTTTTTTTAAATTTGATTTGCTGTTTGTGTAATTATAATATTTTCTTGATAAATAAATAATTTTTTTAATGTTTAATTTTTAATAATAATTTTTAAAATTATAATTTTTATAATTTTTAATAAGTAATCGTGAATTGGATATTCCTTTCTTCTTTCTTCTTGGCGTTTTTTTCCGTCTCAACCTTCTCTGTTTTTTTTTTTTTTAATTTACTTTTCTTTCTCACACTTTAGGAAGTTTTTTTTTGTTGTTTCTTTATGGGGTTTCTGTTTGGTTTTTTTTTTCTGTTTTCATGACTGACTTTGTCATTTTTTACAACTTTATTTACCGTTTTTGTGATTCACATTCTTTTTGATAATAAAAAAAAAAGCGAAATGGAAAAAAAAGAAAACTTCGACGCCGATAGTTTTACTGCTATAAGTAAAATAAGTGTGAAAAGAGCCAGCCTGTGGTTACATTTGTGCCGATATAACACATGCCCTTGCAGGCTGCTTCCTGCCATTGTTGGTGTTGTTAGTTGTCGACGCGAGATGTCACCACGTGCTTCGTTCTGGCTGCCACAATGACTGCTTTCCCCGTCTACCAAGCATCACCTACAGTTTGGTGCAGTTAACCTAAATAACAACTCTAAAACACTAAATTCTAAAACATACTTCTATCCCAGCTTCAGCTCGTTCCCTACACAAATTAAAAGCAAAGCAACTATAACCTAATCAAAGATGAGTGTGTGTCGTTTGTGAAGTGGTTGGTATTTAGGTTATTTTTATTATTTTTATTTAATGAAGATGAGGAGAAAATATCGCGAAGTTGCCCTTGAAATATAAAATAACTCTTTAATCTACATTATAAGGCAAGGTCTCATAACAAAAACGACGTCAACCTCCCAAGCTAAAACGACAGCAAGAACCCCGAAGCAGTAAGCCATACAATGAAAGCGGGCGAGCATATTAGTTCTTTGGCCAGAAGTTAAAACTGGTACTGTACGTTGTTGAAAACTTGAGCTTCGCACAAGGTTACCTCGACTAACAATAATCATCTCAGTGCATCTAAGTTTCAAATCTTACATGACGTTACGCACGAAGGGCAGTTATTTTTCACACGGTACTGATCGCTCAAGCTAAATCGATAAACTCAGAGTGGGATGGGGGGAGGCGTGATACCATTAAGCACATGATTACGCATTGACTGAACCTGCAAGGTAAGTTTTTTTGTGTGAAAGGATGGGAGGAACGGAGGAGGGAAGAGGGGGAGGCACAGGATTGGAAGAAAGAGGGAATATTCCTAGAAGCACAATTGCCTGTCGCATTCAACTTTCAGGATACGCCTACCGAAAACTGGGAAACAACCACGGACGAACAAAACCCCGGGCGAAGCCGGGTTCAACTACTAGTCTGTCACAAGCAGGTTTAATTTCTCACTGGTTGTCTATGCTTTCCTGTGATCAAACCACGAAGGGATCAAACGGATTACATGTCTTTCACTGTTTACAGTGGAGCTCTCTAGTTGTTGTGTAGGAAGTAAATGGGAAAGAGTCAATAGGTTTTAAAGTTATTTACTATTAGAAAACAAAAACGAACTCGTTTGATGCTTACGGTAAGATTTTAACTGACCTGTTAAACAGCAAAGGAACACAAATAAACCTTCCTGTAAGATTCAGACAGTGCAGTGTTGCTGTACAGTTTAGTACAAGTGAAACCTTATTTACTGCTGCATCCAACCATTAAACACGTAGATGTAATAAAGCCAGAGCCGACATTTCAAAACTTTTCATGCCCAAACACGGGAAGAATAATGTAAAATTACAGACTCGACTACTTTCTTGGCTACATTTTTCTGTATTCTTTAGTCACGTCATCTACTTTTTGTTCATCACCCTGCTGATGATAATTTTTCAAGATTTTCAAGTAGTTTTCCAGGCATAGAATTTTATTATTCCATACTTTCCAGGATATTTCTAGGTTTCCAAGGACTCGCATGAACCCTGGATTACCTGTAGAGCTGTGCTATCATCACACTAAGACGATCAGTTTTAAATATTTTCCAGCAAGGTCGTTTAGCCAAGTAGAATGCACCAATCATTAGCTGATCTATCGTGTGCAAAAGTAAAAATGGTAAAAACATTTGACTACAGCAGTAAGGTTTCACGTGGACTAAACAGTACAGCAACACTGCAATATCTGAAACTTAGTGGGAAGTTTTGCTGTTTTAACTTCTGATCAGTTAAACCTTACCTTAAGCATCAAACGAGTTCGTTTTTGTTTTTTAATTCGTGCTACTTAAGCGAACCATGCAGTTTAGATTATGGTTGTATCTTTATCCACCCAAAACCAAAACTGGTAAGAGAAGCCACCAAGTTTACAAAAAAGGGTCGGCCTTTCAAAGTAGTGATAGCATTCAACCAGGGAAAGGCGGCCAAGGTTAATCGTATTAGCCAAGTTAATCGCACCTACTAATAGTTCGAAGGTTAAATGAAAACTAGAAGATTGCTACTAGCGGTAGCAATCTTCAAGTTTTCATTTAACGTCCAAAGTATTATTCGGTGCGATTAACTTGGCTAACCTTGGCGGCATTTCCCTGGTTGAATGATATCACTACTTTGAAAGGCCGACCCTTTTTGTAAACTTGGCGGCTTCTCTTACCAGTTTTGGTTTTGGGTGGATATCACGACTTTCATAGGCCTGTGAATGTACAAAAAATCCCACGGTGTAATTGTCACCCCTACCTTTTTTGTCTGTAGGTATTTTATTGTATGAATGTTCTTTTTCATAATTTTCACATTTGCTATTGTCATTCCAAATAAATTAATAACAAGCGTAACAGTATGGTAATTGCAAGGACCTAATCAATTCCTATGGAATAAAAGATACCTGTGTCTTATTGAACCAGTAATGAGAAATTTATTCGGGTCGTGGGGCAGATAATTCATTTTGAATTCGCGTACCGTAAAAAAAAAACGATTTGGATTTGATGGGAAAAAAACGACCAAACCTTTGCAATAAAAGATACTCCGTCTCTTAGTGAACCACCTATTTGCAACAACAAAGAATTCTGACAATTAGGTACTGAAACGATAAGCGTGTAACACTTAAGCATGTTATAATCTACTGTTGGATAACAATACAAACAATGGTTACAACAATAATTTTGCAGTTATGAGCCACTTCAGGACCACGTGCTTCTAGCTGCAACCCACATTTTAGAAATAGGCACTTCCCCATATGACGCTTTACCTGTCTGCCGAAATTTAGATCTGGCAACTTTCCCTAATGAGCTGTAGACGTGTCGTTATACCCTATGAGAATTAACATGGAAGCCTGCGGACTAGTTACTAGTCACTAGTTACCAGTAACACAAATCAACGTTATTGAGGACACTTTCTCTCCATGAAGGACACGTTCCCACATTTTCGTGTTGAGTTTTTCTTTGTTACTGGACCCAAGACACCTGATTCAAACGATTTGCAAAGATTTCTACCGCATGGGGAATTTACACCAGTATGCTGAAATCACGTATAAGTTGGTTTCAGTTAAAAGACACAGTCTGCTAGTCAGCCCGCCATCTGACAACAATTACACTCTAACAATTACGCTCTAACAATTAAGCTCCAACAAAAATAAAACGTCTACTTGGCGGCGACACTCTAGCGTGTGTCTAGATCAATTTCTTGTAGCTGGCGTTTGTTGATTGGCATTGTTACATAATAAAAAAGGGTTAAAGGGTTTAACGAGCGTTAACCACTCCTGGTCATCTGCCCGAAGCCCTAAGGCCCTATATGTCTGCAACAGCCAGATTCACAGGCCTTGCAGTGCTGGAAACACCGGTTCTCGTCAGATCCCCGAAGTTAAGCAGCATTGGGCTGGATTGATACTTGGGTGGGTGACCGCCTGTGTTACATAATAACAATGTTCAAAACAATGTCAAACTATCGGTCTGGTTGTTTAAAGCTACCTAACCCCTAAACCACTAGACCAATTTAGAAAAGGCCTTACGGAAAGGGCACATCTACAGAGCAATACCTGTAAAATGAGCTAAGAACCAGCCTTTATAGGACAAATAGTTTGATCTGTAGAGAGTGTAGTTGAAGCGTATCGTGCCAGCAACAAGAACAAGCCAAATATAAGTTCATGGTTTCAGCTTAAGTCCAGATCTCCGATTTGCTTTGGCGGATTTTAGTGAATTTTGGTATGCGTGATTGACCAAATCCAACAAAGCTTACACACCAAATTTAATCGAAAAATATTCACAGGCAGCAGCGATATTAAGTGTCAAAATTTTGGCTTTAGCATGGGACATTGAGGCCAGATAACAATTTAGATTCTATTAGTAACTACGAACAATAATAATAATTCAACTACAATTTACTAATAACCGTGCTTCGATTAATCTTAAGATATTGACATTTTTAATGTAGGCTAGCTATAGACGGGGAAGAGTGGTAGGAGTCTCACTCAATTATTGGCACGTCACTGGTATTAAGTTTGATTAAGAAGTTGAATATCTAAATCTAGTAGCTAATTAATAGTAAGAGAGGCAACTTCCATTGCAAGAAAATCAATCAAACTCACCACTTTGGGCGGTCGGCTCGCATTCTGTTTTATCGTTTTATTGTGATTAGTTGTTTGGATTTCAATTTCATGAGGAGTGTTGCGGAGTTTTATGAGGAGCTTTACTGAAGTTTCAAATGTCAGATCATATATCATATATTTGGATCTATACGGTTTTTGTTGTATTTCAATGACATTTTGAATAAGTCAGTAAAGTCACACCCAGGATGGAAGTAATACCCAGGATGCTAAGTTCCAGTTTTTAAGCGTACGAGACACATATGACATCCATTTAAGGTAAAATTTTACAGAATGTAAAAAAATTTTGATTCAACCTTCTTTAGTTCTTAACTCTTTTAGACTAAATCTAAAATAAACACATGAATAAAATATACATTTCAATAAAGGATTAAA
>JAHWFP010157860.1:39186-63007 GCA_023313725.1 Lithobius niger | reverse complement strand
GATTAAATAGATACGTATCTATAGTGATTTTTAGGTTACTATTACACTAGTAAATATGCTATTAATATTTCTTAATAATAAAGTAATTCAGTTGTAGTAATGTAATTATGGGATTAAGGGCTCTGAAACATTTTCATAAATGATACAGATAAGTTTCAGCACTATAAGTCTCATTTCTTGTTACACTTGGTTAGTAACGCCTTTCTTGCTTTCATGATAAAGCAAGTCTTACGACTGCTTTGGTTAATAAAAGTTGTCCTAGCATCTTAAAAAAATTAATAGTTAGCAAATGCTATAGTAAAAAAAAATAGTTGGTATGTAAAAGTTTACAATTTACATGACTAAGATAACCAAAGAAAGTTGAAAGGGTATTTTCTCCTATCATCATAATAGTGGTCTTCCCAAATTGTAAAAAATTAAGGATAAATGGAAATGAGTTCCCAGGTGCATTGTGATCAGTCACGGTTAGCAATCAGCCTTTCTGCTGGGTGTAATGTACACTAGAAGGTAATCTACAATTTTCGGCATAAGTTTTAAGTCTATAAGCGTTTCAAGTCTATCAGTTAAGTGGAGTAGTGGAGGGATAAAGGTCAAGCACGTTGGATCCTTTTAATTTGATATACGGATGGAGTAAGCCTAGCTTGATGTCTTCGAATCAACACCCGGCAATGTCGTTTACTTGTTTACATTGACAGGGAATTCTTACTAGCCTACATTATTAAGACGAATGACGTATGCCTATAATAAGAGTCAGTGCCTTAAGGAACACATATAATAAAGTGCTGTAAGTTTCTTGCAGCGATATTTCTAGCTGCTTGTAAGTTATTCTGTCCTTCTCTTTCCGTCCGTTCCCTTTTCATTTTCGTTTACTTAGTTGCTTAGGTAATGCTGCTGATGAGAAAAAATATATGCGGTTTTGTTAATTTCAGGTCGGTAGTTGTTTTGCACAAGAAATTGATATCGTTGAATTGGCTTTACTTCCTTTGTGTTAGCTCGCTTGTTGTAGGAAAGAGGGAAAAATGTGGATAACGTGTTTGGTAATGTTATCTCTGCTGATCAGAAATGGGCGCAGGATACAATTAAAACGAATTCCTCTATAAATGACATCGTCGGTTGTACCCTGTAATTTAATTTGGCAGACTTTCAACGTAATCATCCCATGATTCTCAGAAAAAAGAAGGTTTGTTGAGGTTGATTGAGGCTTTCAGGCTCTGCAATATTTCCTGGATCTGAAAAAAATTGTTGCCCACTTGCATCAGATACACATGCTGCGCCGTTTTATATCCTGGTGATCGTGTAGTGCTTGTGCGATCGTGTCATCATGTTGTTGATTGGAGTGTGCAATTTATTGGAAACATTCTTTTGTGTGACGTCAGAAGAAAGTAGAGGATACTAAGTCCATTGCCATCTCTTTCATTAAACTTGTGTGCACTTGTAAGATTGTCCCAAGAACCTTCATGACTATTTAAGAAAAAATACCCCCTTGGTTACTAGGTGGATGATACGCCTATGTTTAAGGTGTTGTCATCTTCCTCCTTCTCTGATAGGAAAGTCATCGAGAAATAGCAGCGTTGTCCATATCAATTACAAAAATTCGCACGTGCTGCATTTATATTAAATCCACCAGTGCATGGAGCGTTTAAGGACCTGGTCGAGAATCGAATCCAGCTGTGTTTGGAACCAGTCCTATCCTTTACGCCCTACCCTATCCTGGTATTCATATCCCTTCTTTTTCTATACTATCTCTTACTTCCTGTGGCAAGCTCGGGTTGTTACCGAAGGTTGTTTAATCTGGTCTTCAATGACAGTGTCCATGTTTCTGGGTTTATGTGAGATAATTGTGCATTTATCAGATTTGTTCCTAGTAGACGTCGGGGGTTTTCACTTCAAAGCAGAGCAAATGTATCGTGTAGGTGCTTTGAATAGAATTGGCCACTTGCAACCAGGTCATCTCTGAGTTCTTATGAAAACTGAGGAGAAGGACGGAGGGACGTGAGTTGTCTTCACGGTTCACCAGGCCTCATCTGCCAAAAGTGGCTTAATGTCAAATTGCCTTTCACCAACGGGTGGTCCCCCTGGTCTCCTTTGTTTGCACCTATTCCCCTATCCCTGTAAAATAACAGGGTAGGGGATGGCTTACGCCGTGCTACGTGTCTTTTGCTCCTTCTCGGAGAAATAGGTTCTTCCTACATTGACCGAGTTGTATGCATGTTTTTTTTTTTTTTTTTTTTGCAAATGATGGATTACTGTCTCTTTCATCGGTTTTGTCACATGCTCTGCATTGAATCAGTCGAAGTGGACGTGGCACTTCTACCACCCCATTGTGGAAAAATTTCGTCTGGGATATAATGCTATTATTCTGTTAACATGAACGATTCGTTTACCATCCAATCGCAACATAAGCTGAATTTTATAGTTGACTGGTGATGATCGACGCAAAATTCGATATTGCCCAGACCATTTGTTTGTCAACTTTTTATTTTCATGTTTCTTAATTTTCGGCATATACAGTCGTACTAAATCACCAACCTTCAATCGTTTGTCAACTGCTGTTTTCATGCTTTTGTCAATTTGTTTAAAGGCACTGTCCATTAATTTTTCGTTTCCAAATCGAATGTTGCCGGTTGTAACAGTAACAGTGATGAACTGTTACATAATCTCCAGTGTTTTAAATAGGACTGCGATTTGTTTTCAGCAAATCTACAGGTAACGTTGGGTCTACGCTATGCAACAGATAATACGAGCTCTCGCCTAGGGTATACTATGTTCAGCCGTATCAATTGCAAACAGAGCTAGCCTTAAATAACAATCCCATTGTGTTTGGGTCGTGTTTACATAAATGATTCAGTACATCCACTAGTACATCATTCTGTCTTTCTACCAGAGCGTTTTCCTGGGGATGGAAACTCGTAGTCTCGGGACGTTTTATGCCTAATTTTGTACATATCCGCGAAAATGTTACCCAGCAGATTTTGTCCTCTATTCTAATGAAAGTTCTGTGGAATAATGTGTCTGGGTAAGAGTTCATTGCGTAGAATGTCAACAATGGTTTCCCCTTTCTGGTCTGGCATGGCAAAACATTCTGTGTTTGCGTGATTGTCCTCTATCACGAGGATGTACCTGTTATGATTGCGTGATGCCAGAGTAAGACCAAAAATTGTTGATATGCACAATTTGTCTGGGTCGCGATGCTTATAGGGTGGGCAGTAGTGCTGGCTGACCTTTCGGATTCCTTTTACATATCATTGTTGACAGGCTTTATAAAACGTAATCCAATATTAGCCGTGGGCCTAAGTCTTTTCATAACCCAAACCGGCATGGAGGTCATGCACCAATGGTCCTCTAAGCTTTCCAGGTACATAGTATATCGAAAATACGATAGTCATCATGTCGTTCTCTAGGAATTGATTGTTTTCTGGCCTAATAAAATAATCTGTTCCATAGGGACGGATGCTAGGCATTTTGTGTCGCATGGCCAACCTTCTATGTGAGCAATTGCTGTTGCTGTAAACTTCTCTTTAAGCTGGTGCTTTTGAATAATTTTCGATGCCCAGCCGTGGAGTTGTAGTGTAGGCTATTTGCAGAAAAAAAAGAAAAAATAGACATAAATCGCTGGAAATAATATTAAGGAAAATTGGAAATTAGCCAATAGCGAAAATCATACACTAGAAATAACGTAGTTCAGTAAGCCACCTTTATGCACTTACGTTTCGTCGGAGTGGCATGACCCGGATTCGAACCAGCTACCCAGTTCGCCCCCAGATCACTTGCATAGCGCCTTAATCGCTATGGCCACATCCTCCACTGGCATAAAGATAACTCCCTGAACCCGTTATTAAGGTCACAACCGTGACCAGGGCTCCATTCGACCGAAATTCACTCGGCCATAGCAATGGAGAGGGAAGACAAATCATACACTCACAAGGCTCAAATAAAGGAGAAATAAAGGATTAAGGCGCTATGCAAGTGATCTGGGGGCGAATTTGGTAGCCGGTTCGAATCCGGGTCATGCCACTCCGACGAAACGTAAGTGAATAAACGTGGCTTACTGAACTACGTTATTACTAGTGTATGATTTTCGCTATTAGCTAATTTCCAATTTTCCTTAATAGGCTTTTTGTAGACATCATCTGCGATCATGGCCTTGGCTATTTGTTACCTGTTGCTATGGTGATATGGTCTGCCTACAGGAAGTGGCCTTGTTGCGAATGGAGGCTGGTTTCCCATTTTTTGTTTTGCTATGTTGCGTGGCGGAAAGTGAGTCTATCTTGATGGAAAACAAAGTTATTGATTTAGATCCAACAAGTATTTTTCATGTAATCTACAGTCATCAGCATAATGTAGACGTAATGTGCAAAAATTGTAGATGAATTGCCGTTGCAGTGGCGTTTAAATTGTTGCATATGGTGGAGGTGTATTCGTAAATGGTTTGCACCCGGGTTGGCAAAGTTTGGTAGGGTGCAGCAAAATATGCTTGCTGCATGAACGGTTCGTCTGAGTCATATGAAGAAGAGGTTTTGTGACCATTATTGTTTAGCTTGGCGTTTATTGATTGCTGTGTCATTAAATACAAAGTTTGTGCATAACTGTGACGGCACTGATTTTTCAGTCTTAAATACTTGTTTCCCTAACTGTCTGTGAAATACTATGGAATGTTGACTGTTCGTCTCTTTTTAGTCTAGTCTATCTGCTTGTACTTGTTTTACGCTTACGAACGCTGCTTTCTTTCCAATAGAAATGGTGTTGAGCGAAATCCAAGGCTTCCTCAATTGTGGTCAGGTTCTTTGACAACAGATGGCATTAAATATCATCGTGTGAGCTATTGCAGAATTGAGCTAAATTAATCGCATGGTTAGCTTGCTTGGCGGCTTCTATGCAAGTCTGTTCTTCACTTGAAGTTGACTTTGGGGTCGGCTGTTTGCCGCAGAAATTACCTGCCCTCTCGCCTACCTCGTGTGGCCCATGTCGGTATATCTTCGGAATCTTTTTGTTTAAACAGCATAAGCAGCAATACGCTTACTGGCGCGAATAGCTTGAATTTTTCTTTATAGCCATTTCCAATTCATCTACCGTTATAGCCTCATGCATTGAAGGTGTGTCTCCACAATAAGCTGCTACTACGTCACATATAGTACACTTGTCATTATAGTCAGTTTAGTGAAGTTAGCCAAATTAGTCAACAGCACTTTTCTTTTTAGTTTGTAGTTTTGTGGAGTTGTATATAATAGGTCACGAGTCAGTTGTCTTGGCTCGAATTTCACCAGGCGAGGAAAGAGTTTCAGTCTGAGATTGAAATTTGATTATTAAATTTGTTGTACGGTGTTGTTATTGTAGGTTAGGTTTTTTCTCTTTTTTTTTTCTTTTTGACTTTTTAATTTGAAGTTAATTTGTTGTTATTTTAGGTTCCCAATACGTCAAATTTTCATCAAAGAAAGTAAGAAAATTCCCTCAATAAAGAAAGAAAATCCACAGGAGAAAGAGAAAAAAACCAAAAGGAAGAATAATATTATGTTGTCTGGATTTTATTTCCCTTGGCCATTCTTCCTATTGATTTTTTATTTTTTTTTTGTTTATTTTGTTTTTTCCTTTGTCTTCTGAATTTTCTTTCTCGGAGGTTACTGCCATTTACCATTAAGTGTGAGTCTTGATACCATGAGCCCGCTCGCCCTCTTGCTGATTGTTGAAGCTTCGTTTGTTTAATCACGATCCCTAATAATCACCAGATGACCGGGAGTGGTCAACGCTCGTTAAACCTCTTTGCCCCTTTTGTCTAATAATCACAACCGCGGATATGGAGGATGATGTTGATGTAGTTTTGGACGAGTTGGCGGCTAAGAAGGTCATCACAGTTTCGGAACTTAACACAGGGATTGTAGCAGATGGTACTTTGCCAAGCAGAGGGGCTCGTCACAATATACGCTTACGTGCCGGCCAATAAACAACACGCGCAGCAACACTATAGTAAGAGAAGAGAGAAGAAGAAAAGGGAGGCAACATGGCCGCCATGGAACACAGAAAAATAAAGGCATTATTTATTTACGACAATAATCAGTCCTTCCCACGCTGGCCGATTGTGTTTTCAATTGCACAATTGTAAATCTGAGACATTAATTGTTTTAAAAAAACCACTTGTTGCCGTTCTAACTGTGACCTGCATTCTTAAATTATTGCCCATACGAACACGTACTGGCCAATTGTGCACACAACGACATCTCTTGGGGGGTCACAAAATCCGATGCTTTCACCACGACACACGTAACATTTTTGGTGAGTTTATACACTAACCTTAATAAAACTTAACTGAACTGCATCTTTAAAGAATTTCCTTTAGATCAGCCATCTTTAATTTCCTTTACAATCTGTATGATTGGCCGCAGCGCACAAAGTAGTAGCGACCTGTGAAAAATAACGCCATCGCTTCGGTCGTGTTCGCCATTCAACTTCCATTCATTACCAACAGCGACCGAAAGTAACGGGATTCGATGCAGCTACAGGCTCCGCGCTTGCCGGTTGGTTGTTAATTCGAAAGCTTAAAAAGGACAAAGCAGCTGAACGTACACAACTGACCCATTAATGAATTGGTTAATTTAAAAAAAAAAATTTAGAACCTCAAAGTCATTCTTTAGCAGTTTTCCGTTTCTTTTGTTGACAGGACCAGTACTTCCGGCTGTACTAGTTGCTGAATGGCGAACAGGCTTGAACGATTCCTGTATTTTCAATGGATCGCGGCGTTTTAGAACTTGTACCTCCATACGTAAACAGTTTAGCGGAAATTAAAGGTCAATGATCGAAAGGAAATTTTTTAAAGATGCAGTTCAGTTAAGTTTTATTACGGTTAGCGTATAAACTCATCAAAAATTTCACGTGTGTCGTGGTGAAAGCATCGGATTTTGTGACCCTCAATAGATGTCGTTGTGTGCACAATTGGCCAGTATGTGTTCGTATCGGCATGGTTTTTCGATCAGCGTCCTTTGGGTAAAGGTTGGGAAACTTCCATTTCTAGTTTCATTTACGCCAAAATAGTTTTTAGATGGCGCTCGCAATCGCAATTTGCTAAAATAGCATTGTTTTGAGTTACGGATTGCTGCCGATCCTACGTGTTTTCTCCAAAAAATACCGAATAAATGCATTGTTCCGGCCAGGAAAAATTTATGTGATGCCTAGAACATGTATAAACAGAATAACGACAAAAAAACAAATATAGTACATAAAGTTTAATTAGAAAAAATATTTAAATCAAGATAAAAATATTGATTGGATAATACTCGACAACAATGCAAACTTTTCCATTGTTGTATATAAGAACACATGTCACTGAAGGCGGAATGAATTCTCCATTGTTGATGCCAAAGAGTGACATTGTTTAATTGCATTGTTGCATGTCACATGTCACCCAGGACTCTTTGAGAACCGGTGTACCTCTGGTTAGTATTAAGTTAGTTTTTAAGATAGAGGAGAGTGTATGGCGTTGGGGCCTTTATTTACTCTCGTAATAAACTTGAACTTGAACTTGAACATGTCACTGAAGACGGAATGAATTCTCCATTGTTGACGCCAAAGAGTCAAATGATTGTTTTCGTGATACTGGGGCTTTAAACAATGCAATTAAACAATGTCACTCTTTGGCATCAACAATGGAGAATTCATTCCGCCTTCAGTGACATATGTTCTTATATACAACAATGAAAAAGTTTGCATTTGTCGAGCATTATCCAATCAATATTTTTTTATCTTGATTTAAATATTTTTTTTCTAATTAAACGTTATGTACTATATTTGTTTTGTCGTCGTTATTCTGTTTATACATGTTCTAGGCATCACGTAAATTTTTCCTGGCCGGAACAATGCATTCATTCGGTATTTTTTGGACAAAACACGTAGGATGGGCAGCAATCCGTAACTCAAAACAATACTATTTTAGCAAATACTATTGCCGCTTGTGATTGCAAGCGCTATCTGAAAACTATTTTGGTGTTAATGAAGTTTTTGACGTGCGTAGAATGGAAGATTCCCAACCTTTACCCAAAAGACGCTGATCGAAAAACCATGGTATCGGCAATAATTAAAAAATGCAGGTCACAGTTAGAACAGTAACAAGTGGTTTTTTAAAACAATTAAAGTCTCAGGTTTACAATTGTGCAATTGAAAACACAATCGGCCAGCGTGGGAAGGATAGATTATTGTCGTAAATAAATAATGCCTTTATTTTTCTGTGTTCCATGGCGGCCATGTTGCCTCCCTTTTCTTCTTCTCTTACTATAGTGTTGCTGCGCGCGTTGTTTATTGGCCCGCATGTACGCGTATATTGTGACGAGCCCCTGTGCTGCCAAGAGGGGCATAACAGCAGGTGAGAATTGTGCACATGGACTTCAGTCAGTATCTATTATCACGGACATGTACGGGTCCCAAGATGGCGACCGTATAAGAGTAGGCTCACAGGCTTCCCAGAGTGAAGAATCCCAAAAGTCTGCTGGGCGAGATGCAGTGTTACAAACTGTGCATCAATTGTTCTCAACTGCAGTAAAGCAAGTGGTTCAACCAGATGTGAGTGCAGAGATGGATCCCACGCATGTGGAGTATGTTCATGACAGGGATGAAGAACGAAACCGGACCCACAAGATTATGAATCTGCGAAAACTGTATGGTGGTGGTCTGTTTTCTGCGGACATGACGAAGTCGCTTGTTCTTGTGTGTAGTGAGAAAGGCAAGCTGTACCCTCTCATATAAATGTACTTCTACATTGAAAGTGTGGCAGGAAAAGGCGAAGTTGCTGCAGTATGTAAGGTGCGGATTGGAAATGCGTTTGAAGTGGTTTTAGCTTCACCTCAGGCGAAACGCCAACTTTTTGCAGCCGAATTAGTAATAAATGGCCAACCAGTTGAAATTTATGACTTGTATGATCTTCAAGTGCAAGCTTGCATACACTGGCTGCCACACAGCACCAAACCAGGCGATGCAGCTGCTGCAATCAGTGCTTTTGGGACCATGACGTCACACACGTTTGAGAAGTTAACTATCCGAGGGGAAAGTGTGTGACACAGGTTTTCGTTTGGTCAACTTTAAACTTGGTCCCTTTTGGACAATAGACGATGTCCCGGATGTGTTGGTTGTGAAGGGGGTCTCCAGCACTTGTAGTCATCACAGATCGCGCGCCATTGTGCTTAAGGTGCAGGATACGTGGACATTATCGTCGCGTGTGCGCGAGCATCCTCTGCCCATCCTGTGGTCAGTATAGCGATCCACGCGACCTGTGTGTTCACTTGCGCGCAGCTCAGTCAGAGGTAGCACAAGATGTTGTACCAAATGTTAGAAGCAGTTGTGTGCGTCCCACTACTGTGGCCGGTCGAAGTGAAAGCAAGAAGAGGAATAGGGCTCAGACCACCCCTCCACCCCTCCACAGTTCTTTGTGTCAAACACAGGGGACTCCAGTAATGAGGCTAGTGTCCCGGGGCCGAGTGCCTTGCAAGGAGGGGCCCATTCGGCTGAAAACCCAGCAACTGGCATAACGAGTCGATGTGCACAGTTGAAGACTTCCCGACATTGGAAACAAGGAAAGGTGGTTCTGGTGACGATGATTCGATTTTTAACCCTCCAGCAAAACGCAAGAAGAAAAGTGCTAAGTCCGAGAGTAAAGTGCCAAGTGTTGTTGATCAAAATGTTGCGTGTGCACAGGACGTACACAATACGGTAGTATCTGTTGGAGTGTCGAATCAGATGGACGAAGTGGAGTCAGGTGAGTCCTTAATTGTGAGCCCAGTTGGTACCATGGGAGATAGCAGTGTTATAAATGTTGTAAGTGAAAGTGGAGAAGTTGCGCCTGAAATTTACGTGAGTGCAGATCACAGTTACAGTGTGCAGCAAGATGTGGTGCAGCAGTAGGTGTGCAGGCAGTTGGTTTGACGGTCTCTGCAAAATCTGTGCGTCCAGTGATCCGAGCATGGGTTCTGCGTGCATGGACTGACGAGTGGCGCTCCTCCTCTGTGGGCCGCACCCTCTGCTACTTCCAACCTGAGTGTAACTGGACCTCACCCCTTATAGGTCTCGCGGCCTGGATGGGTAAAGTGTTGTCTCGTCTTCGTACTGGGCACACACTTATTCGTGGTCATCGTCACAGATTGGGATTGGTTCAGTCCCCGGTCTGTGATCAGTGTGGCGTGGATAACACTACGGAACATCTCCTCCTAAATTGTCACACACTTCACTCCCAGAGGGGCATGATCACCAAATATAGTCAGGGCTGCGTGCCGTGGCGAATTTTGTGAAAGCTAGTGGGGTCCCAGTCTAGCCCTCCCTCCTCTGTCTTCCCCGTCGCTTACCATCACGGTGGACTGTGTGAAGTGTTCTGACCAGATCTGTGTGTTGCTTATTTTTGTACTGGGGAACCTGTAGGTGTTGCGGGTATACTTCTTGTACTGTATGTGTTACGTGTATTGTGTTTTGTATGGTGTAATGATTTGTAGTGTTTTAGTGAGGGCATATGGCAGCAGGCCAAGGCCTCAAATAAACAACCTCAACCTAATTATTCCTCATCATCATTAAGTCTGCTCCGAAGCGAAATATATATTACAAACAAAAACGTCTAGTGTGCCGTAAAAAAGGGGGTTATATGGTTTAATTTTCACTTGTTAAAATGAACACGGATAAAAATTGATGATTTTTAATTGAAATAACTAAATGTACAATTGAGAAAATTCCATCTGTTTAGGTATTGTTGTGCTTTACGTTTTAAATATCTGATTGGTAAAGCACAACAGCACCTAAACAGATGGAATTTTCTCAATTGTATATTTATTTATTTCAATTAAAAATCATCAATTTTTATCCGCGTTCATTTTAACATGTGAAAATTCAATCATATAACCCCCTTTTTTACGGCACATTTGACGTTTTTGTTTGTAATCCGTGTACCTTTTTTACAGCTATGGCGTCGCACTACAAAGCTTTATGCATGCAGTCGATTGTTGCTGGCCACTTTGAGACAATTCAACTCAACTCTGAGAGCCTGCATCTGCGAAATAAATACGCCATTCTATCGTTTCTAGCTGCCAATTTCGAGAGGCCTCAATATTAACAACGTAGCTTAGTTTGGTTTAAATGTATATCGTTTAGCTGAAACACGGATTCTTTCGACTTAATTTATTCAGAGCCATGGCCCAGAGCCGTATGACCCATCTATGATTATACGTACAATCCTCTAACCCCCCTACTCACATCTTACCGTACACTGCACAACACTTTACACTGCACAACACTTTACACTGCACTACAGTTTACACTGCACTACACTTGACACACTGCACACTCGGCACAATCACGATGGTACTTCACACCCAGGAAGACCTGGGTCTTGCCTTCTCTTGCCTTCTCTCTCCCAATTAGGGAAAGTTCCAGCAAGCCTCACAACACCAGCACTGAAAGCATGGACTCCATATGGGAACGGTCCTGAGGTCACTTCACCATTGGCAATAGGACACCTAGTCACTCCTCTTCTATCCCATACCAGCATCACTGCAGCACTGCGCAGCCTGTCATCTCTGCCACATTGGTGACTTCCAAACCTCCACCGTGTAACATGTAAAGAATCCTGAGGGAACAGGAGCGCACAAATCCCCGCTACACATCAATCCTAGCTACACGACAAAAATGTGCGACCATCTTCAGCCTGATATATGGTCGGTCACCACCCTCCACTGATAGTAATTCCTGCGTCGTGGACATTGTTCGCAACCAGGGAGCCAACAACACCCTTGCTGCGACATACTTCCCGCAATGCCAGAGGACATGATCAGGACTTTCATCAACTAGACACACTGGGCAGACCGGCGTGCCAACCCAACCAAACCTAAATCTGTGGGAGCGAAGTAAAGTATGCCCTATTCTAAGTCGAGTTAGGACTTTCGCATCCCGGTATGACAACCTATCCAACCGGGACTTGACTGCACACACCGGGTGTAATGCATAAAATATAAAAACCTCTGGCTCCATCCGATCCCTCCCACTCACTTTGCCACTTAGCCAGTGCCCATAGCCTGACCGCAGCGCCCCGCATCCGCGCCGACAACACCGGGACCACTGGCAAGTACTGCCCTCTCACCGCCTCACGAGCCATTCCATCTGCCTGGACATTCCCTGGATTTAATCTCACTGACTAATAGTTCGCAAGTTAGATGAAAACTTGAAGATTGCTACTAGCTGTAGCAATCTTCAAGTTTTCATTTAACGTCCAAAGTATTAGTGGGTGCGATTAACTTGGCTAATAGGACTGACCTTGGCAGCCTTACCTTGGTTGAATGATATCACTGCCTTCAAAGGCCGATCATTTTGGGAAACTTGGCGAGTTTTTTTTTTTTTACCAGTTTTGGTTTTGGGTGGATATCACAACTTTCATACGACTGTGAACGTACACAAGGGTACACCGTGTTATCTTCATCTGTACCTTTTTTCTAGAGGAATTTTATTTCTATAAATTTTCACATTTCTAATTTTCAAATTTACCATTGCCAATTAGCCGTTAGATTAGCCAAATTGCCACGGCTTAGTTTATTGTATGCCAACTCTTCACTTGCTTAAGTTGCTTCAATCCCATTTTGGCATACACTGGCTTACAATTGCTGATTTCGTTCGCTTCGTTCACTCAATCAGCTCATCCTCTTCAGTTGTTTTGTTTATCCCTACACCTTCCGCTTAACTTTTCAAGATTTCATTAACATTTAGTCATACAAAAACCCCCGAAAGATCACTGTTACTAAAACAGCAGAACGCGAAGCATTTTATTTTTGGGTTATTAACAAACACCCCGTTAGCTCGTAGATGCTCGTATTGTTGCGTAACCATCATCTAACGTGCATCTTTTTATTATTACGCAATCCACGGCAACGTTAATGTTTCCTTATTTTGTCCTTCGTTACAGTTCACCACAACCTTTTGTCCACCACAACACAACATTGCTACTGCGTGTTGCCACCCAGAACTTTCAAAGGATAGTATAAAGTAAAGGATCAGTCACACTGAGTGTTTCGCATGACTTTCTCAAGAGCCCATAACTGGCCAGTGAGTCAGTGTAAAGCGTAAATGATGGCAGCCACAGCTCGACTGCTAGTACATCAAGCGCGACCAAGATAGCTAGCAGCTCGCCAAGCATTCTTGATGTCACAGCTGTCACATGGCGCTGCACCGTAACCTTCAGTTACGGAATTATTACACCGAGTCCACCACTTCGCTCACTTCGCATCACAGAAAACATCACATTCCGTGCTACTCCGATCAAAGACTCGCTCAACATCTGTACACCAACTCCAAGGGCTGAGTGCTAACGCACAGGCCACCAACGGAGCATCTCAAGAGATCTGGTGAAGCAGGGAGACACTAGCACCTAGGACACTCTAGGACACTCCTAGCCTTCTCACTCAACTTCCCATAATCTGCCAAAATCCTCCCCACAGGAACCCTCTCACCACGGCCCAAGTTGCGCATGCATAGAATAACAAGAAGCTCCCGTGCCCTGAATTCTACCAGTAGCTCCCCGCATTCCACGCACAGTGCCTGCACCGGAGTAGACATTCATTAACACCTACTTGGGATGCTTTCAGGTGCCTGGGCGTATTTGCTAGGAACGGAAGGTAGTAATCCATCGTCGATCGAACGAATGTTCTGTACATAGCCAGTAACGCCCCTCGTGTAACACTTTTCCTACCACACAGTGCACGCAACACTGCCGCCCTTGCTGGAAGTTTATCTCTCACCCTTGCAACATCAAGTGACCAATCCAGGTTAGCACATAGCACCACACCAAGGTATTTTACAGTTTTGTCATATTGTTGTAGTGTTGTAGTAGTGTTGTAGCAGTGTTGTAGTAGTGTCATGTGGAGTTGAATAATATAAAATTTTAAAGGATTTACAATAACTGTGTGCTCAAACACTGAATGACATTAAACATTCGAGATAGAGGTGAAAAATGTAAAAATAAAATTAAAAGTAGAGGGAACTTCGATGTATGCTAGCAACAAATGAAGCGCCGGTTACGAGCTGAATCCAGTTTTTATATGGGTTTACCGAGGCTCCTTTGGTGTCGGAATTTGTCAACTTTAAAATTTTTTTTTAATAATTCGATGTAATCTTTAAACTTATTGGTTTTAATTTTTTTTTTTACTTTTGTACAGTTCTGTTCGTTTTTAACATGTCCTAGCAAGTCCAGACTTGTGAGAATGGATATTTGACTTGCAGCTTGACTCATGGCTTTCTTGTGGTGTTTGTAATAGTTTTTATTGCCACTCTTAATAATGGCTCCGAGATGAACCAAAACATAGAGTTTTAATGTATATTTGTTCACTTTATGACTTATTTTTTTACATTGTATAAGTGCTTTTCTGGTTTAATTCCTTGCAGATTCCCAGAACTGTGCTATTCAGTAAGCTTCCATACGCAGCGTTCGTGGAGTGGCTTACGACATCACGCCATTCCGCAATAGTCCGTTCTCTACACAGAAGACACATCCTCGTTTTATGATAACACGCCAGCTTTATAAATTCCTATATACAGCTTTCGTTGTACAAATGCTACATGCAGATTCTCAGAAGTGTGTTACTCTCTAAGCTTCCCTACACAGTGTTCGTGACGTGGCTTATGGCATCACTCCATTCTGGATTGTCGTTCTTCATGTAGAAGACACATCCTCGTTTTATGATAACCAGCCAGATTTCGAAATTCCTATATAAACGTCAAATAAAATGATCTAGGTCGACAAGTGAAATTTTTCATCGAAACTTTGTAATACAACTTTGAATTTTCGAATCCCAACATCGGATTCATCATCTGAAAAAATGCCACCTTCTGCCAGCATCCAAGACAAAAAATTAGGCATTTTTATCTCGGCTGCAGGAGGCAAGTTGTGCTTTTCTGGCAAAGAATTCGATGCTGGGATGTAAATTTAAAGTTTCATTAAAATTATCGGGGGAAAAATCCACTTGTCCACCTGGATCATTTTTATTTGTTTGTTGGCTTCGTATTCAGAACTGAAAATGGCAATGTTATGGGTTTGTCACAAGGTAGGCCATATTTGAGGAGCATCGACTTCTAATAGTTCATAACAGTCCTTCCTGATCTGAGAGACCATTTTTTGTGAGTCATTGGCTGAGGGTAGGACGGGGATCTGGTATCCGAGTCAGGGGATCAGCCAGTCGGTCAGTATTTGATTCTACCGACTAGCCAACGCAACAGGGGAGCACTTGATCGAGTGGATGAGAGGTAAGCAGGTCAACAGGGTACACCTTGCAGGTCCAATTATGAGTCAGCTGATGGATGAACCGGTGATCATTCTGTTGTAGGAGTCCATGGATATGGTGGAGCAGCATTGTAGCGTCCGAGTCAGAGGATCAGCAGGATGCTCAGCATTTGAGTTTACTGACGAGACAACCAGAGAAAATTATTCCACCATTGGATGAGAATGGAGCAGCCTTATAACCACTTGCAGAAAAAGCCACAGGTGAGCCAAAGGACTAAGCAGTGATCTAGCTATCAGCAGAGTCTAAGGTCGTTCCAGGAGTTAGTTATAGATTTTGGTTCATTGTCAGTAGCTAGTAAGTTGGAGAGATATCAGATGACTTGCGTAAGAGTGACCATTTCTTGATGGGGTAAAAGAATGGGAGGCAGCATTCGAATTCACGTAGACAATGACCGGATGTTGAATGGCAGTTTTGGGGGTCTTGTTGGAAAAGTGAGATTGATGAAAGTAGGGAAAAGCCCGCCAGATAAGTCATCTGGTGGTGGGGGGCTAATGCATCCATGGTATACGCATGTTTGTACAGCTACTTGCAGGAAAGGCACCATGCTCATAGGCATTTTGACAGGTGGCCAACAGAAAAGTGATGGCTCATTTATGTGGGTACGGTATGTCACCAGAGTCGAAGTGTATCTTGAGAACTGAAACTGAGACCTTCAGAAGGTGTTTGTGCAATGAGGTAGTTCGTGGGAGTCGTTGCCACAAATGTTTGCACATCATAAAGCCACTCCTGTTCTTTAGAGTATTTCGTGGGTGTTTTTGACCAGAGGAATGGGAAGTATTGAGCGAAAGCTCGGATTGCAGAGGCATCTAACAATAAATGTTGAGTGGTTTATGATGGCGTGTTAGGTGTGCAGCCAACAGAGGGTCAAATGATGTTGAAATGGGTTGATAGTTAGATCAAGCATTTGTCACGGCAAAATTGGATGCAGATCTAGGGGCTTGTCGGGATGGAGCAGTAGGTTTGGATGATATTGCTTGCAGTAGGTTAAAGGGTATAGGTGTGGCAGCTAGGGAAGAGCTCTTGGATTTCTTTCAAAGTATTTAGGATAAGGTGCTTTGCCACAGCTTGGAAGCTTTCTATTTTTTTTATGTAATTCTTAAGAAGGAGAAGGATAAGGCTGATCTGGCCAGCTACCACCCACTGACCCTGTTATCTCGTGTACATCAAATCTATGAGAATCTGTGGTCATTTAAAATGGTACTTGGAGAGCAATCATAGCTTGCAGGTTGCTTGTGAAACAGTTTAGGTTCAGAGAGGTGGAGGTATATGTTAGATGTAATCCTACTTTCTGGAGTGGGTGTAAGGGAGGCAAGGGTAAATGATGGGGTGATAGCTGCAGTATGTTTGGACGTATGGTCAGTATACGATACGGTGATGAGTGGGCTCCTGCAACATAATGGAATATGGGTATAGGTGGGAAAATGAGGTGTTCGGAGATCCTGTTGAGCAAGAGAACGTTACCTATATGGGTAGGTGGCTGCTGATCGGGACTAACGTGCACAGAATGCACTCTACTGCGAGGCAGCTGTTTAAGTTACATGATGTTTGCAGTATTTTTGAACTCTTTGCTCGAGATAGTAACACGTCAGATTACTATTGTAGCATAAGTTGATGATGTGGCAGTTTGGTTAGTAGGCAGTGATATTCCATCACTGCTCGCAGCCATGCAGGCAGTGATTAAGGCTGATTGACTCATGGTTGGAAGAACATAGGGCATGGCTTTGTCCTCAGGGAAGACAGTATCTGATCTTCTGGCATGGGGAGGTTTTATGTGAGGAATTACAGTTCAACGGGTGTTGTAGTAGTGTTAGTGAGGACCACGAGATACTTAGGTGTCTGGCTGGACTCGGGGCTTCCTTGCTGAGAAGACGCACTTGGAGTAAGAGGTGGCGTCTAGGAGTAAGTGAATACATTCCAGAAGGGTATCGTACCATATGCCCTTTCTGGTGGGCAAACAATAGAAATTTCCCCATTATAAAGATCTAAAACTCTATTCTAATTTACTACCTTCAAACCCAAATCAGATATGAGGCTTTGCAGTCGGAGCCATCTTGAATCCCCATTTCACAGGGTGAAACGTTACATATACACTACACAAGACTGTCAAACCTTCTAAAGCATAAAACTGATGGTTTTTTTTGTGTCTAAGTATATAATGGTGACAAACCATCCATCATCAATCACCACGGTATCTAATAGGTTATGGATCGATCTGTGATGCCTCCAAATCTGCCAAATCCATAATGGTGCTGAAAGATTAGAGCCACGTAAGAGAGCTCGTGCAGTCAGTGCTAAGAAAATCCTTATGGCACTCCCAAAGAATAGTCCAGTAGTGCAAAAATAGGTTTATTCAATGGTCCATGCGGGGATCCTTACAGGTGGTACAGGGCTCAAAGTAGGCTTAGGAGTCCTGGCAGTGCATAGGATAGAAGAGAGCTGTTGTTTGAGCTGGAGCATTGTCCAGGAATGGCACTTAGCTTGTCGTCCAGAACCTTTCCGCAAGGACTTACAATTCTTATAGCACAAGTTGCATGTCAACATCATTCTGGCGATGTGGCTCCTGATATTGTGGTGTTACCAACCCAACCACGTGAAGATGTGCCCGATCCAAAAACTTTGCAAAACCCTGGGTGGGGGGATGGTTGAGGGACGTCTCTCCTAAACTTTCCGGGAGTACACCTCTAAACACCTCACATAAGTCGGATCGTTTATCGAAAATGCCAAACTGTTTAAACCTTTAAACAGGAAGGTTTAGTTGGAAGATTGTAAGTATGTGACAAATTTATGTGTTCCAGTTTGCATATTGTTTGTTACGTTTGCACCTAGATGTGCTATAAAACAGGACGGAAAGCCGACGGCACAAATTTGCAGGTAGCGTATATTTTCGTATTGGCACAGAGAATCATTTTGTTAAGTTCCCTATTTAAAAAAAAAGGCATGTTGACACAGAACGAGTGCTATGAACCTTAAAAAGGATTGCTATATGTTTATTAAGGCACTAATAAAGAGGTTTTATTTAAATTATGCAACGTGAGTAAACATAATCTTGCTTTTTTTATGTAATGCTGAAATACGTTTAAAATGGGTTTACTGTATTGCTACTCTGGTATTTACAGAACGCACAACAGTTGTTGCTCGACAAACACAGCAACGTGATGAGCACATTTCATGCTGTTTGCAGCTAGAAATAAGACCTTCCGGAACAAGACTCAGCAGTTGTGAGGGGACTATATTGTCACCATCTCCTCCATATCCAAATCGGGTGGGAGATGAATGAAGGGGTTTTTTTTTTATCCAGATATGTGATCATGAGATGAATATAAAAGGCTGACCTCAAGAGATTTCCTTGTTCAGAGTTATTGATAGGAGGTAAATCTAATATACTACGAGATCCTTTTACGTTGTTGTACCTAAATTGGGCCAACGTCGTGCAGTTTGAGATCTTCTTTACTAGCTGAACAAGGAGAATTTCTGATGATATGAACATGTCTTCCATATCTCCCTCAACAATCCATCCAAATGTTTGAAGGTGTGTTTCAGGCTCACAGTCAAGTGCAGCTATTTTAGTGGCAAATTTATTTATTTATATATTTGCCTGGTCCCAGCTAGCAAGTGCACGTACAGCTGGAAAGACAGTGTAAACCTTCAGTCCAATTTTGGTACTACAAGGTGGACTGAAGCGTTTATGATCACATCCCCCACTGCAAAACAAATCCAAGCGTTCTACAGCACAAAACACGAAAACTGTGTTATTATTTTGGAATATGTATCCAAAAGTATATTATAACCATTATACACTATAAAATACATTATACATTATGAAATACATCACAATCAATTTTGGATTCATAAAAGTACCATCTGTTCTTACCTTAAGATCACGAAAATTAAAAGTGTTCCAATCAGTGATGGTAACGTTACATCTGTATCTGTAGAAATTATAATCTCTTTTTGAGCTTCACTTATCATGACTGCTATAATAGTAAGGCATCCTGCCATGTCTGCGCCGTCCAGTTCTGGGTGTTGACAAAGTTGCCTGTCATAGAGTGTAGCCTATATGAATCCCTGCGAAATAGTTCTAGATCGCCAGTGAGTAAGCCCATCTCAAGATGCAAATTGGCCAAATTCCAGTGGTGGCGCCACAGGGGGGGGGGGGGGGGGCAGGGGACGAAAGCCTTCCCGTCGGGGAAGCCTTGCCCCCCTGTCGGGGAGTAACCGAGATTGTCTTCGGGGAACAGCCGGAAGACTGAGTCCACACGACGACATAAAATTCGTAAAAATTTGGGGAGGAAAATCTCAAAATATGAGTTTGCCGTTTTGCTTGAGTAGTGCGTCATAACCTCCATATTTAAGAGCTGTCTTAGTTAATGCAGAAACGTTAACTAAATATGTACAAAACAAAAGTTGTTACGTTTTCGTCATTTGAATTCGTGATACTAATGAACTGAGCGAAAAATCGTGTACAGTAAGTGGCTAAACTGAAAATTGATGTCGTCAAACTCCATGATTTGACAGGCATCTTAGTTATTAGACACGTTTGGGATTCCAACGTCTTACCAGTTATTTCTAAAAGGAGAAGGCCCGATTTTAAAAGCCCAACGCACAACACGAATGACGGCCAACTGTGTGTTCTTGCTATGGTTAAATATTTTTCAAACCTAAATAATTCAGTGTTAGTTAACGTTAATTTAATAATATTTAAAAAAAATTTAATTCATCAGTTAATTTAATTTGTAAATAAAATGTGTAAAAAAAAAGCATTTTGGTCACAATTAGGTTTTTACGACCTCTCATGCTAAAGAATGTTTACGAAAAACATCCGACATTTGCTTAACAATGTGGTGCAAACGTATCTCGGAAAGCCCAAAATAGGCCCTCAAATATCGTAAAATGCTTCAGCTTCCGGGGCTCCGCCCCGGACCCCGTTGGGGGAGCTTGCAACGCTCCCCCACACACCCTAGCTGGTTTCGTCGGGCCTCTGCTAAAGTAGTACAAATATAAACAAAAAATGTTCGTTTTCCTTGCCCCCCTGTCGGGGAATCATTGCCCCCCTATCTGGAATTGGCTGGCGCCACTACTGCCAAATTCAACACCAAACCATCTGGATCTTTGACCGTAGCAGTGGTCAAAGAAGCAAATCCTAAAGAGCTCATCTGGATGGTAAAACATAATTGATTTAGTCCGTGTAAGAAAATTTGATCTGGAAAAACTCCTGGCTTATGATCTCATCACTGGACGATACTTGCTCGATGAGGAACAAAATATGGTTAAACTGCTGAATTGGAAACGCATCTTACAGTTGATTACATAGAATCATCCAAATGGAAGATCTTGCCAACATACAGCATTGTGGATGGCACTGCATCTATTCGAAAGCTGCGAATTGGTAACCTTAAAATATGTAGTGGTATCTCGCTGATGCGGTGTCCCAGTACATTCTTTCAATAGCTTGTAATGCGGAGAGGGTGGCTTCGTTTTGACTCATAACTGTAGGATTCGCCAAAGAACAGTGAGTGGCTACAAAGAACGTTGACATAGCCAAGATTGCCTGTGGATACATTCTGGTCATCAAGTTCCAACAAGAAGAAGGGTTGCAGATATTTTTAAAGGAGTCTATTCACAGGCAATCCATTAATGATTCCCCAGGGATTCGTACAGACTTTAGTGGTACAGTAGATGAAGGATGAACGGAATTATATCCTTTCACGACGGGAAACTTTATAAACATCCATAAACGAAGTATCCAGAACTGGAGGAAGCAGACATGAACTTAATGTCTCATATCTTACAAGCCGTGATAAATGGAGCTCATACAGTGATTATAATTTCGTCATGTACACGTGTACTTGTCCTAACAAGGTATCACTGGAACACTCTCAGTCTTTGCGGTCTCAAGGTAAGAACAGATGGTACGTTTATGAATCCAAAATTGATTCTTATGATTTCGTAATGTAAAACATATGTTATAATGTATTTACTTTTGTGTACGGTTCTTGTTCTGTATCGTAGGCTTGGATACTGTGCTGAAGTTGGGGATACGACCAGATAGGCAACAGGCTATCTTGTAGCTACTAAAATTGGATTGAAGGTTTGCTCTGTCCTTTTAGCAATCCAGGCACTTACTGGCTCGGATCAGACAAGTAAATTTAGGACTGAAGCAGCGGGATTTAAAAGTGATCCTGAAACACAACTTGCAACATATAAGTGAATTGTTGGTGGAGATATGTAAGATATGTTCACATCAGCAAAAATTCACCTTGTTTAGCTAGTAAAGAAGAACTCAAACTACACGGCAGTGGACCAATTGAGGTATTAGGTATACAACAATGGGAAAGAATCTCTTAGCATATTATATATACGCCCTACCAGCCATTCTGCACAAGGATATCTCTTGAGGTCAGCCTATTATTTTCATCTCATGATCACCTGTCTGGATGAAAAAGCCCTTCAACCATGTCCTACATCATTTGGATATGAAAGAGATGGTACTATTTAGTCTCACAACTACTGAGACTTGTTCCGTAAGATCGTATCATATCAAAAACCAAAACTGGTAAAAGGGGCCGCCAAGTTCCGAATGGTTCGGCCCTTCAAAGGAGTGATATCAACACACCAAAACATGAGCCAAGTTAATCGCATCGCTTAATAGTTCGAATGTTAATTGAAAACTATAACAATGCTACTTTCGGTAGCAATGTTCAAGTTTTCATTTAACGTCCAAAGTATTATTCGGTGCGATTAAGTTGACGAATGTTTTGGTGTGTTGATATCACTCTTTTGAAGGGCCGAACCATTCGGAACTTGGCGGCCCCTTTTACCAGTTTTGGTTTTTGATATGATATCAGTCCCTTTTTTTTTAATTGTGTATTAGACTCAACTCCACTACCGTGCAGATGTGTAATAAAGTGGCACGTCAATAAGAAATTGGTTTTCAACAACTTGCTACTACCTTTTGCCTATAGGCCGAACCATTCTCAACTTGGTCACCTCTTTATAGGTTTTTGGTTTAGTTTAAATTTTGTTGTAATTTGTTTTATTTCTTTAGTTTTGGTGTGTTGATATCACTCCTTTGAAGGGCGGAACCACTCCCAACTTGGTGGCCTCTTCACCAATTTTTAGCTTTGTATATTTTGCTTTGTTTTTAGAGTTTATTTTTCGTGAATTGGACGTGAATACAAATTTTTGGGCAACGTTGTTTAGATTTATTTTGCTTCACTAGTGTGTTTCTAGGCACGCACGTCAGTATACACGTTCTCATTGTCCGAACTTTGGCTGTCCAATGAGAGACGATGCCGACAATACTAACAATGGTTGAAACAATATTTTCGTACTTACACGTCATCCCACGCCATCCTCGTTACACCCCTAGGCTCCAAACCATAAAAGGTACGCAGTTCGTATCGTACTGTAGCCATTCGTCCAATTTCATAGCTGGAAGCCTTCCCGTTATCTCGGTATCGATGAATAATCACCCTATGGAAATTACCATGGGGATGAGCGGACTAGAATTAGCTAGCTAGCTAGCTAGTTACACATTTTCAACGTTATTGAGGGTCAGATTTTGTATTGAAAGCAGCTTAGCCGGCATTCCTACACGAGTTAATTTTTGTCAGGTGGGTCATTGCTCTTGATTTAAACACAATTTAAGCTTTTGTACGGCATTATAATTTTCCCCAAGTACCTAAAATGTGCCCAACTATGCTTCAAGATATAAGACACTGACGCTATGGCGCCGCGCTACAATGGTTTACAACCTTGACAGTTGAATTGATGTGATGTTTGTTGTGATGATTGTTGCCTAACTAGCGTGTGCCTAGATTTCTAGCTGCAACTGCAGCATGAAATGTGCTACATCACGCCACAGTGTTTGTCCAGGGGTTTGAAACGCTAGCAGCTCCTACAGTTGAAACGTAACTTCACAGAAGGGGTACTAGCGCACTGCTTGACAAGGACTGCAGAAGCACAGACAACATGGCGCTGGCAATCGTAGCTTAAGCCGACCCACATTGAAGTTCAAAGATGACGGCAAATAAACATTGCGCTGCCGCGAACTGCCTAAACTACCCGTGGTATGTGGTTTGGTTTGGTTTTATTCCACGAGCCTCGGCCCTCAGCCATGCGCTCGGACATAAAAATCTACAACAACTTGTGCACAGACGCACTAGGTCCTCAGACCTCATCACATATCACCACAACTGTATACCATACAACACCACATTTCATAACTCGGGAACAGAGAGAAGCAGGGAGCACAATTAGTGAAATGTTAGGTCCCCGGCCTAAACCCGAACACCTGACCTATTAACAAAGACAGCTACTGCTCTAAGCCTCGCGAATACTAACCGCATGTGGCTAATGGTAGCTAACACAGTGCACCGAGACGAGATGTATAGTTGTATAGTTGTATCCACCCAAAACCAAAACTGGTAGAAAAACCCGCCAAGTTTCCAAAAACGATCGGCCTTTGAAGGTAGTGATATCATCCCACCAGGGAAAGGCCGCCAAGGTTAATCCTATTAGCCAAGTTAATCGCACCTACT
>JAHWFP010157860.1:4181-28728 GCA_023313725.1 Lithobius niger | reverse complement strand
TTTAAATTTTGTTGTAATTTGTTTTATTTCGTTAGTTTTGGTGTGTTGATATCACTACTTTGAAGGGCGGAACCACTCTCAACTTGGTGGCCTCTTCACCAGTTTTTGGCTTTGTTTATTTTGCTTTGTTTTTAGAGTTGGTTTATTTTTCGTGAATTGGACGTGAATACAATTTTTTTGGCAACGTTGTTTAGATTTATTTTGCTTCACTAGTGTGTTTCTAGGCACGCTCGTCAGTATACACGTTCTCATTGTCCGAACTTTGGCTGTCCAATGAGAGACGATGCCGACAATACTAACAACGGTTATAACAATATTTTCGTACTTACGCGCCATCCCACGCCATCCTCGTTACACCCCTAGGCTCCAAACCCTAAAAGGTACGCAGTTCGTATCGTACTGTAGCCATTCGTCCAATTTCATAGCTGGAAGCCTTCCTGTTATCTCGGTATCGATGAATAATCACCCTATGGAAATTAACATGGGGATGAGCGGACTAGAATTAGCTAGCTAGCTAGCTAGTTACACATTTTCAACGTTATTGAGGGTCAGATTTTGCATTGAAAGCAGCTTAGCCGGCATTTCTACACGAGTTAATTTTTGTCAGGTGGGTCATTGCTCTTGATTTAAACACAATTTAAGCTTTTGTACGGCATTATAATTTTCCCCAAGTACCTGAAATGTCCCCAACTATGCTTCAAGATATAAGACACTGCCGCTATGGCGCCGCGCTACAATGGTTTACAACCTTGACAGTTGAATTGATGTGATGTTTGTTGTGATGATTGTTGCTTAACTTGGCGCGACACACTATCGTGTGTCTAGATTTCTAGCTGCAACTGCAGAATGAAATGTGGTATATCACGCCACAGTGTTTGTCCAGGAGGTTGAAACGCTAGCAGCTCCTACAGTCGAAACGTAACTTCACAGAAGGGGCACTAGCGCACTGCTTGACAAGGACTGCAGACAACATGGCGCTGGCAATCGTAGCTTACGCCGACCCACATTGAAGTTCAAAGATGACGGCAGATAAACATTGCGCTGCCGCGAACTCCCTAAACAACTCGTGGTACTTTTACAAACCGCATGTGGCTAATGTTAGCTAACACAGTGCACCGAGACGAGATGTATAGTTGTATAGATTAGTTGTATGGATTAGTGTAAGCGCATGGCTGTGGGCTAATGCTTAATAAAGTACAATACAATACACCTTCACGAAATTCGTTCTCCCACGCTTCCCTCATTGCTGTTTGCCGGCCATATTTAAGCTGCGGGATTGCAACGTACGGTGGTTTATTGGGACACAAAACATTTTTTTTCTACACACACACAACACTTTCATGAAACCGGAACAAGATGGATCACTGGCGTGGGCGCAGTTTGCCATATCGTCCTTGGTTGTACTGTGTCCTATCTGTTGTTGGAAAGTCAACGTTCATAAAAGTATTGTGTGTAGCAAATAAATTGTTGTTTGTCCCAACAATCCACCGTAGTAACAAGACGCGTTTCCTCCTCTGTGTTCCCGAAGCTTGTCCCTTCATCCCGCTTGTCCCTCTACTTGATGATGACGTCATTAAATAACGCAACTGATTGCTGACGTCACTATTGATCTAAGGTTTGTCGAGCAGCGCATCATGATGTGCGTTCTGCAAATGCCAGAATAACAAAACACCTGCGTACAAAAATCCGTTTTAAACATATTTCAGCGTAACTGAAAAACGTAAAATGTTATGCACTCCTAATGTGTAATTTAAATAAATCTGCTTTGTTAGTTATCCATTTGTAGGTCCATAGCGCTTTTTCTGTGTCAACGTCCCATTTTTTTTTTTTAGGAGACCCTGCAAAATTAGTATTTTGCTCTATAAATTTAGTGCCGGAAAGGCTATAGTCGAAAGTGCCATCATTAGCTACTAAATAACTATCAATATATTGTGTGCGTGGCGTATCTTGAGTCCTGCAAGTATCTTATGCTCGGCTACGTCTTCCTGGAGGGGGCGGCTGTTATCGACGACCGCCATTGATTTTTGTTACCCAACTTGGATATCAACAAGGCACTCCAGCTACCAAAAACGTACAATCGATTATCTGTGTTTGTTCTGCGGCGAACTCAAGATAGGCCGCGAACACTACAAATGACTACACGATTTTTTGTCAACCCTAGTACCCTCCCAATAATGACGTAGTAAAGTTTTGCTGTACACCTTCAAATGCACACAGCAAATGCGTCCAGCTTCAACACTATAAACGGATTGGACTTGATTTGACTGGACGGAGTATACGACACGATGAACGTCATGTGAAAGAGCACGAACGAACACGCGATGTAGGCACACGCGTCGTTGCAATCATAATGTTTCCAGTTCTAAAGTTTCAGCTGTATTGGGTGGGAAGCGTTCGGAATTTTGGAAAACAGCCGATGACGAACGATATATGCACATATACGTTTCGTCATAATTTTATTTTGTAGTCTAAACGATTTTAATTTTTGTAGACGAAAAACGGATTACAACTTTGAGGATAAGGGCCACAACGGCTGGTGCTCCATTGTTCCAAAATATTGACATCATAGCTACCATTATTTAATCCTACATATAGCACTTGATTCGAACAAGCGAAGGAATACGCAAAGAAATTTCTTTTTACACAACAAAATAGCCACGTGCCTCCTTAATCCACGTGCCACACTCTTAGAAAAAGAGGTGTAAAAAGGGTGCTTCTCTTAAAATTCAGAGGGTGTTTTGATGTTGGGTGTTTCACAACGACCTTTACGGTGCTCTTGAACACCATCACCCTAACTACACCTTTCAGTGAGGGTGTTTTCGTAAAAAGGGTGTTAATAATTTCAAAAGGGTGCTCTCCGCCCATAACACCCTAGGGTGCTATGCCTGTTCTTTAAAGGTGGTTTGAAGTTTTCATAATGGTGCTTTGAAGCAATATTAAGTGTTTAAAAACACTTAAATAGGTGGAATAAAACACTATTTAAAGAAATGTGGCTTTTTCTGTAACTTTTGCAGAGTACGTAACACTTCTCCAGGCCTTCTGCAGCCTCAAAATGGGTGTTTCGAAACATGCTTTCAATGGTATTGAAATGCTACTTCAATGAGATTTACAGCATTCTTAAGAGCATTTCCTCAAGTACCTGTTGTGGTGTTTATCAGCACATTTTAGAATTTTCAAAGGCAGCTTTCAAAAGGTTAACTTTGTTCGCTTATTAGGTGTTGTAAACATACTGAACTTGGATGGTATCTGATCGCCTTCGAACATCTAATTTTCGTTCTTGATTAATGAAACCATTCTTGGCAAATGCTTTCGCAGTAGTTCGTAATTAAGGAGGCCCGTGGCTTGTTTGTTGTGTAAAAAGGCATTTGTTTTTGTGTTCCTTCGCCAGTTAAAAGTAAAGGCTAAACAGAACTAGATATCGCAAATATAGCTGCTATATTACATGCTGCAGTGCGTCATCTGGTGGCAGTTCCCCTGTAACTTGAGCACCAGTCACTACGTTTAAAAATGCCCTGCAATGGATATAACGGAAGTGTCGTCCATTTCCGGCTCGTGTACACAAGGAAGTTAGTTCCGTGTTTGTTCGTCTACGAAGCTGTCAACATCCGCCAATTAATTCGGCGGTTTAAAAAAACGTGGCAATTGACGTCACCAACTATACGTCACTAAAAGAAAGTAAACAACTATTATCTCATCAGAGGACAACATCCACGACGCCTGATTTACGATCCAACCAGGCCTGTACAAACTTTCCAATAACAAGTTTAACATCTATACACCAGAAAACGTCTGGGAAACCAGCTGATCAATGGCCATTAAAAGTGTTTTTACGAAAATTTTGTTTTTGTATTTTCAAAATTATGGCTGCACAGCAGGCAATAGTAAGCAACATGGATTCCAACTAAAACGAGAATTGCAGAAAACTCCTCGTTTTTTTGGGGTGATTTTGTCTTTTTTTTTTATCTTCTTTTTCTTTTATGAAATCTACTGAATATCACGCAGTGCATCTCCCTAATACCAGAGTTAAATAAATACAGACGCAAACCTATTTCCGTTGCCTTTTGGACTTAAATGTCAAACTGCCTGAGCGGGGAATCAAACCCACGACCTTTGAATTCATATGCCGAGGTCCTACGGCTGAGCCGCCATACTGACACGGCCCTGATGGTGTCCGTGGTCATGTCAGTACGGTTCAGTGGTAGGACCTCGGCCCTTGGTTTCAAAGGTCGTGGGTTTGATTCCATGTCAGACAGTCTGACATTTAAGTCCAAAAGGCAACGTAAATAGGCTTTCATCTGTATTTATATAAGCGTTTATATTGCAAACACAGCCTGACGCTCGACGCGTACGCCAGTTCATGAGCAAAGCAGTGCGCGCAGACAATCTGCTTGGCCCGCTCGTGATATTGTCATGCTAAAGCAAATGCGCTTTCATTTACAAATCAAACACGTGAGCAGGCGCGTCAGCTTGCTAGTGCTGGCCGCTACTCCGTTCCAACTATGCTGTTTCACAACTTCCCCCTTCTAAGGCACCAACATTCGATGCCATACGGGTCAAGGTCACTGTAATTAAGATATGTGGCCGTTTATTTTGAGCATTCCACGCACACCACGCTTTCCACGCACCACGTTTAGCACACCACGTTTTCCTTTCTTGTGGCGCCGATGGAATCCGTTGATGCCACCATTTTCTTACGAGATAATTTATTCGTGCGATCATTCTTTATTTTCTTGTCTTATTAGCCATGGAAATTTAATTTTTTTGATAATTTCACCCAAAATTGACGGATTTTGACATTCCAGTGTACCACTTTATAAGCTTATACGTATAAAAGCGTAAAGGTTTATACTTATAAAAGTCCTTCCCTTTAAAAGTTTTATATTTACAAGTTTTTTTCCGAGAGAGATTAGAATGGTGCCACTCTGAAATGGATGGTTTAAAATGAAGTTAGTCAAAAGACTGTGTTGCAGAAATTGGCGCTAGAAGCTTGAGAAAGAAGTCTTCACAAAGGAAAATAGTGACAAGGAAATAACTGCATCCATATTCAGCTTTGTCTGGTATTTTTTTTTACATTTCAGTGTGTTTGGCCATTGAACGTCACTTTAAAAACCAATAATAAAAGGGGCTTGGCCACCAGGAAACTTTCGTAAGAGGAATGGGAAATTATCAATTTAACGTCATTTTCAACTGCTAAGGTTGTCTGGGGAAAGAGAGGGACAGCTTTTCTAGGAAATACCTAGGGTCTTTTACACGCCAAAGTGGACATGAGCACGATTGCTTTACGGGACCCTACTTATCCCGAGCGCACAGGCGTAGGCTGAGGTTAGGATTGAGACTGTGCGGCAAGCTTTCGTCCTCGGTGCTTCCGCGGTTAATGCCTCGGATAAACTCAGTCGATTTAAGGGAACAATTTATATTTATTTACGCTAATAAATGCTTTGCTCACCTGAGCGTCGATTTTTGATCGGGTGATTGCGGCTTCTCGCGTCCTCACTCAACCGTCAGTTCTCATCAACTCTTTCAACTCTTCTCTGCTGCTTGTATGCATGTTCCGCCTAGTGGCGAACTCTCGCACATGGCGAGTGACGTTCAATGCCCACTGAGAACTCGCCACAACTGTGTCTTCTGGCGTGACACACTCACGCTTGGAAAATACGGAAAATGCCCCAACACCAACCAAAATGTAGTTCATTTTCATTCTGTAAATAGCAAACCAAGGATTTCTTGTTAGAAAATGGTGCCAAAAAGGGACTGTTGAGTTTTGAAATAAAAATAAATTAAAAAGCCTGGTCTAACCGGGTCTTTCGTAAATTAAATAAACTGGCTGGCAGCCCATCTAAGAACACGTGCACCTTAGGGTGTATCAAAAAATGTTTTTTTTTAAATTTCAAATCGTAATAGTGCATAAAAGTTGGTCTTCGACCCCTTAATCACTATCACAAAAGGAAAAAAAATAGAAAAAAACTTTTAGAGGTGGTCCTCTGGGTCTAAAGTTTAATATTATAAGCCAATTCCGCAAAAAAATGATTTTTGCCCATAGTTTAAAATACAGCATTTTATATTATCTCATTTTTTACTCTCAGAGTCTACTAAATGAAGCCAAAATCAGAAACAATATTTTTTTCTTCCTGAAAACAATGCGAATATATATATATTTTTTTATAATTTAATTCTGGCTCCTTTTAGTGGTCGCTGAGAGTTCCAAATGTGATAATGAAAAAGCTGTATTTTAAACTAGTCAAAAATCATTTTTGCGGATTTAGCGAATTTACTCTTTGACTTGTAATGTTAAACTTTAGGCCCAGGTGGGCGCCTCTAAAGAAAAATTTAAAGATTATTTTTTTCCTTTTGGGAGATTTTTTTAAACTTTTTTTTCCTAGGAGGTCGAAAACCAACTTTTCCACACTATTACGATTTGAAATTTACAAAAAAAAAAAACATTTTTCTTATCGACCCTGATGCACCTGTCGGTGGCTTCTTTTACCCAAATAGCAGGACTCTTTCTAAGATGGCATTGCTCTCGCTGAAGGAGACGGGCGACTAAAATAACGAATATAGCCAAATTTAACCTAAAAAAAACTATGCGAGTGTGTGAGTGAGGTGGGTGTACGTGATTCACAAATACAACGATGATATTCGATAACATTACATAACTCGATAGTGCAAAGACACGAGACCACGCCACTTCTAAGTCCCTTTCTTTATTGAGACTTCAAATTACTTTTTGGGAAGTAACACTTCCATTAATTACCAGGAACATATAAAAGTGTTCCGTATGGGTGGGCCCCCCCCCCCCCCCCATTGAGGCTTAATGGCACGTCGACTCGACAGCTAGGTCATTACCACCAACCTCATTCACAGTGCAGCGGAACGGAGTGCTGAACAGTATTAAGTTTCTGTCCTAGAAGATGAGAACAACAGATCCCAACTAGGCGAAATGTTATACTATAAAAACGCATTTATCTTAGGGCTCCCGCTCACACGACGGCCAAGCCGCGTGGCCAGTGGTCGTCGTTGCCAAAAAAAAAAAAAAAAAACACGGCGACGTGCCGAGCGGCAACGTCAGTTTTTTATTGATATTTCTCGGTTATATGATGAAAAATGAATACGGAGCAAGTATGGTCACCCTGTGGTCGCCTGCAGGCCACTCGGGACTACATTGGCCGCCACGACTGTCTGGCCGCCGCGGCCAGCCTGTCGCCACGGCGATGGGATCGCGGACGGCATTCAGGCGGCCACAGGGCGACTATACTTGCTCCGTATTCAGTCTTCACCACGTGATCGATAATTATCAATGAAAAACGACGTGGCCGCGCGGCACGTTGCCTTGTTTTTTGGCCGCCACGACCACTGGCCGCGCGACCTGGCCGCCCAGTGCGCGGGTGCCCTTATGGAGAATTCTTTTTAAATGTTGGTTTCGGGCCCCCGCGCACACAGCAGCCAGGTCGCTGCGGCCAACGAGAATGCTTACGGTATATGTAGCAACGCGCACTTGGCCGCAGCGGCCAGCCTGTCGTCGTGGCCACTGAGATCCCAGGCAGCGTGCAGACGGCCACAAGGCGACCGTACTTGCTCCGGATTCATTTTTCACCACGTGACGTGATCGAGAATTATCAATAAAAAACGAACGTAGCCGCGCGGCACGTCGCTGTGTTTTTTGGCCGCCACGACCACTAGCCGTGCGAACTGGTTGCTTAGTGCGCGGGCGCCCTACATCTCAAGATAGCTAAATCCAAGGAACCTGTGATGCTGGACCAAGTTCGGTCGAAGGAAGCATTTTCGTTTACAGTGTATTGGCTATGATTTAAAAGATCAAGATAATTACTCGATCCGTCCAACCAAAGAGTACATTGAATTACAGTTGGTTTTTCCTCGTCCGTATGCTTTATACACTTATGTAAAAACTTAAATACAATAAAATAAGCGAACCTTACCTCCCCGTTTTTAATACCAGTGCTCATTTTAGCTGCTGCATTATGGTCAATTTAATTGGGGTTTTTAATGTTTAAAGTTTAGCACCAAGATGGGCTAAACATTACAGTGATGCTGTGTTACCAAACATCCTTAGAAATGCTTGTTTGTGCGAATAGCTAGTTTGCGTCAGTCCAGGATCATTGAACAACTAACTGAAGCCAGTACTACCGCACAGGTGGTATTGAATGCATGGTTTGCAACATTGGTTAGGTATGGTAGCTAATACGCATGTCCATGTTGGACCAAATTAAATTTTTTCAAATTTTTTGCGCAAACTTGCAAGCAAAATGTTTACTTCGCTGACTCCATAAGCACACGCAAATACACCCCCCCCCCCCCAACTGCAAACGATCCCCTCTTTTTCTAGCGATCATTTCTTTTCTACTCTTCCACCTTGATGTTCACACTGGCCTAAGTATCAGCGCATAATGTGACTCAACAACCCCCCTCCCCACGGCTAATGATCCCTACTTTCTAATGATTACTTCTATTGTATTCGACCAGCCATATTCACGCTGGCGAAGATAAATCAGCACCAAGGCGGTATCGAAGCTGCTCCTTAGAGAAGCATGCTGTCATGAAAAGCGTTCCCACAATGCAATCCCTCCAACTAGACGCGTGGGGCCGTTGCCCGTGGTGTGCTCCCTGACGGGACGGCACAGGTACAAACATTGGTCATAAGTTTCCGAAGTGTCTAACTCCTGGGTCTCGCAAAAAATCCAAAATTACCAAACAGAATTTATGTCCAAATCGGTAAACAAATCCAGACTGCCGAGTGAAACACGAATAATGAACACACAAAGAGACAGATGTTGTTAATTTTATTTTACGTTGAAAAACATGCGCCTAGCAACATAGTTGTAAAAGACCTCATGCATTTCCTAGCGAAATTGTTCCTCTCCGTCCCGAGATAACGTTAGCAGTTGAAAAGGACGTTATTCGATCATGTCCCTTTTCCCATAGTTGGAAAATGAAGTGCGTTTCTAGGCATGTGAAAGCCTCACTGGCTGGTATGATATTCGAACCAGCGACCCCCATTGCTCTTGTGATATCTTCTTCCAAGATACACATTGTAAG
Organism: Lithobius niger; assembly: GCA_023313725.1. Lineage (NCBI taxonomy): Eukaryota > Metazoa > Arthropoda > Chilopoda > Lithobiomorpha > Lithobiidae > Lithobius > Lithobius niger. Next base: position 19,677 of record JAHWFP010157860.1, on the reverse strand, counting down.
TTATCAGTAAAATCAGAATTATATAATCTTCCGATGGAACATGAAGTAACTAACTCTGATTCAATCTGCTCTAACGTTTGAAGAGTCATATGATTATATCGATCCTAGCTAGTATGTTAAAAAACGAAACATGACTCGTGATCGAGACTCGAACTAAGCCTCCTTAAGTGAATATGCCAACTGATTTGCTAACTGAGCTGTCTTGACACATAAGTCAAACTTAAAAAAAAAATATGTATGAGGTAGCAGCGAAACGTTAGCTGTAATCCCTATAATAGAACAAGAGTTTGGCACATTTCAGGGCTTTACTTTCTGCGATACACTAGCGTGTGTCTAGATGTGTCTGGGTAAAGGAAATCAACCAGAGGTGTGCGTTAAAATAATCTTCGGCGGCGGATTAAAAGAAATGGGTGCTGTAAACAGAGATATGAGCCGTAAAAAAAGGTGTGACGCGTGGTGTGTGCCATACAAATTCGGCAAGAGCAATAAGACATATTTTTTTCGCGGCGGTATTAGCATAAAGACGTGTGTCAATATTTTGACGGCAACGACGACTTTCGACAGTTTTAGACAACGATGCTAAAATCCAAATTCAAACCGTAATTATTTTTTGTTTTATTTTACGTGAATAAACAATAAGTATTTATAGCCTATTTTGCACGCAATAGGCTACTCGTGGACGGTGCGCAGTATAAATTCCTGTCAGTTTTGACGGCTAAGCAGGTGGAATTTATATTTATAAGAGGAGAATTTTCGACGATACCTACTTATCTCACGGTTTGCAAAACGTCGGTAAATCACCAAACGACCTTTTAACCTAAATGAACAAAATCTGTTGTGGCTCGCGTGCATGACATTGGAGCTGGTCTTTGCAGCCTCGCGAAAACACATGTCACGCAGCAATACCGATTTTCCTTTAGATTCGTGCTGTATTGTATGCACATCATAGTTCAGAAAAACAAAATCGAACCAAGGATGCTGTGTTGGCGGTACCATGAAAGTTACAGTGATGAAGAGTTCTATAATTAAAGCTGGAAGTAAAAAGTAAGGGCCCGTTTATGCGATAAGTCTACACCTTCTCGCTCGACGAAAGCTATCATTTGGTTAGCCTATCGTTATTTATATAAATATTACGAACTTTCAGTTTCAACTAAATGAATGCTGCAGTAATACGTAAAAATTTCTACATCAATACTGTAACATTGCCTTTCATTACATTTACATAGTTTTTTTCTTTCCTTACATCTGCACGGCTAGTTAAACAAGATATTGTCTCTGATAATGTATGATTTTGTTTCTGATATTTTGAGGTAGTTTGATTCAAATATTGTTTCTGATTTTTCTTTAGGTATTTTGATTCAGATATGTTTCGGATATTATTGACAATGTTTCTGATATTGTTAGCATTTTTATTTTTTATTTTGCTCAATTTTCGTGATATTATCAGTTGCAAGTGTGTATATATAGACTGTAGGTGCCTAACCATTATTTTTTTAAATTTCTACCTTGCTATCAAACTGCCTCACAAACACCATATTATTATTATCCTTTCCTTGCACCATGTCCTTCCGCATACGTTTTATGTTTTATTCGGCCAAACACACAAATTCTAACTGAACTTCGGGCCGCTTACGGAATAATTCTATTATTGTGTACATTATTCGCTATTTCCTAAATTTGTCTATTTTCGCACAATGAACAGTTTCTATAGAGCAGTGACACGACGTAGTATAATTGTATATAACTCTATGGTGGAGCCTTAATGGGTTAGCTGCAAGGGGCACTGCAGAGACGAACAGAAGGGCGTCATACTGAAGCCGATGCTGTGAAGAGTGATTTCTTAGACCTAAAACGGGCGATTTTTGTTGTTGGAGAAAACAACGTTATTTTAAGCCTAAGAAATCCGCTCTTCCGTTGTTTTCCCCTCCATTTTTTTTACTACATTAGTATGTTTACGCTTTGCTGAGGAAGTAGAAGTAGTTGATATCGGTGTGCCGGAAATGTGAAGTCAGTTATACGATTTGAAAGAGATCTGCAGGGCAACCACGACAGTCTATGGGAACTGCAATAAAATTCCAGCTTTGCTGCCAAGAGATCGCTAGGTTGAATGTGAATCGATTATCCGCCCTCCTCGAAATGCACAACAAACTTAACAAATATCGAACAAACTTAACAATAACAAAAGTCGAAGCTAGTCTGAGATATTTCCGTGTTTGCTTTTTCGAAGAACGGCTTTCATTCTACGTGGTCTGATAACCTTGCCAGTTCCACTGAACGATGTCATGCGCAGTAGGGTGAAGTATAAACACCTTTTTTTTTTTGGAATTCCCTATAGAGCAGCGTCAAGTGACGTCATATTGGGTACGAGACACCATTTGGAGGTAATAGCTACAAGGTGCACTAGATTAAAATGTAAGGGGAAGACAACGGCACTCCTAGTGAAGACAGTGGTTTCAGAACGGATTTCTCAGGCTCAAAAGAACGTTGTTTTCTCCAACAACAAAAATCGCGCGTTATAGGCTTAAGAAATCCAGTCTAATAGCATTGGCTTCAGTAAGACGATCTTCTTTTCGCCCTCCGGTGCCCCTTGCAGCTAACCCAGTTACTGGCTCCACCATAGAGTTATACACAACAATACTACGTCGTGTCACTGCCCTATTGGCAGGGTATGGAAATGTTGCTCTTCGGCATCACTATCACACACAAACAAATTTCATCAATCTGGGTCGTGTCTTGTGGTGCCCCAAGCGCCTTCAAGTTTAACATTGTACGGCAATGGGCGGAACGGCGAAAAAGGCAAAAAATTATGATTTGACTGGTTTTAAATTTAATTGTAACATAATCGCATTTGAAACACTTAGAACCTAAAGAAAGGAGCCGTAATTGCTCCTCCCCCCCAAAAAAAATTTTTTTCTGCTTAATATTGTAAGCAGTAGTTATGGGCCAAAACTGCCTAAATGGCCATTTTGGCCAATTTTTTATGCTAAATTATTCCCACAGTTTTTAAGAAAAATAAAATTCTTTATACTCACAGCACGCTAACGTATTTTCCGAGAGAATCGAATGACAGAATCGTAAAAGTTTGATTTTAAAACCAGTCAAATCATAATTTTTGCATTCTTACTGTTTCGCCCATTGCCCTAGAATTTTAAACTTGAAAGCCCTTGGGGCACCAGAAGACATGACCCCAGAGTGATGAAATTTTTCGTGTGTGATAGCGATGACCAAGAGCAACCTTTCCACACCCTGCCAATAGGGAATTCCCCCCCAAAAAGGTTTCGACAAACTCCACCCTAATGCGCAGTCACAAGGGTGTGGAGGGCTTAAGATTTAAGTCTCTTCCGTCACCTTCCCCACCCCCCGGACAACTAGAAAGTATCTGAATTCTCTCTCGAATGCAAATATGGGGTTAAGTCCAAGCAAAGTTGTCATCGGAAGGAGGGGAAAGCAAACTTCCATGTGTTGTGGAAAATTTCCACAGCACTTTTCACAGCACACGGAAGTTTGCTTTGCTTTGCACAGGTCTTGAGAGCAAGAAAAGAACGTCGAAGACTCCACGTCCACAAAAGGCAGGAAACCACCCAAAACCCCGATGTTTGCTTCTTTTGTGAAGCCTCCACTATGCCTCTTCATTAGTTCAGCACATTCAGTTCGGACAAGACGCTAAGAGAAATGGCAACAAATCATACAAATGATACTCAATTATTGGCCAAGTTATCAACCAGTGATCTGATAGTTTTCGAAGCTAAATATCATCTTCAGTATTAGGCTACGCAGCCTACAGGAACAGTCACCGATCCTGTAACTCGAAGGGCAAACCCACATCAACAGCCGAGGAAGAATTATAGAGCTCTATGCTAGGTGGAAATAGCTTCCTACACCGAAAACTGTAGAAAATGGATGCAACTTTTATAACAGTGGGTTGCTTGCAGCAGTTGGGGCTTCACAAAAGAAGCTAATAGCAGGACTTTTAGAAGTTATACCACGGCTGTGACGTCACGCTGACTCAACGCCATGCTAAATTTCCGTAGGTTAAATCTCGTTAACCGTAGCCGGAAGTGTGCGTCATCGCAAAAAGTGTGGGCGATAACCCACACTTTTGACACTTCCGTATCACACGACCGTGAACGCAAACACCAACAACCAAATTCAGTGTACAAAAAAGTAACGCAATAAAACACGCTGAAATGTCCCGAATGAAATTCTATCCATGCTAACTCTTACATGTCTGGCCCATACCTAGCTTATCACTCCGCGTTATGTTCCACCCTCCCTCCACAAACTAAAATGGAATGACCTTCATTCATACCGATACCCTATTGCCGTATTTTTTTTTTAACAATTCTCAAACTAAAAACGCGCGAAATGAATAACATACCTTGCCAGAATGTCCCAGCACAATGTCGTTCTATCCCTGCTGCCCCGTATCGAAGTTTTTTCACTACCAGCAGCGTCGAAAACACGGGCGAGCTTAGTAGCGTGAAATCTAGCCAAACGAGGCGTGTGTCTCTTTCCACCCACTCCCCCTCCCTCCACAAACTTGGCCCAAAGGACTTGTCCATCTACCACCCACTCCCCCTTCATAAACTAAAAATGGAATGACCTTCATTCATAGCAACGTATTGATTGATTACCATATTTCTTGAAGCAATTTTCACAAAACACAAACACTTTTAATTAAATACGAGTTAGCTTGACGTCCCAACCGCGGTATAAATCATTTATTGGTGAGAAACGAGCGGTTATCGATTTTTAACCCACGGCTGCGATTACAGTCCCGGCTCTCGTATACAAATAGGTCTCGGGCTCCGCACTCGACCTATTTGCATATTTGAGCTGGGCCAATAATCGTAGCCATGGATTAAAAATAGATAACCGCTCGTTTGCTCTCTCAATTTTGGAAGGCAGGACTTGTGCCAAGAAGCACCATTATCGTAAATTCTTTGTGGGGTTCCACTGCATCCATCTGCTGCGGCACATCAGCAGCACAGAATTCCTTATAATTATCAAGAAAAGCTTTGTAAACGACTAGTGGAGTTGTCTGATTTAAGGCAGGCTTTGGGCAATACAATGAATCTGCTTTCCTTTTTTGATACATTGCACACAATTCCCGGTATATTGTGTTTTGGGACTTAGTCACCTAATTAATTCCACTGCCCCTGCTTCATCACAGCCTGAAATATAAGGAAAATTACGTTTCTTAAAAATTATTATACCATGACACCGAACGAGTCAGCAAAATAAGGGTGACATGTATAATCATTCACTTCCGATAGTTGCTACATTTTGTAACAGAATAATTTTTGTCATAGATTTAAGGAAGGGATGTGTACAATATTTGGAACCTACTGTGTGATTATTCAAATAGGCGAAGAAATTCTACCGGGACTGACATTTACTACCACTTCCGGTACAGCCAAAACAAAATGTGATTAAATGTTATTTTACGTAAATAGTCTCTAGAATACGCCTGCCAATTTTGAGGCAAATCGGTTAAACGGTGTAGGAGTTACGTGATAGAGACTATTAAGCCCATTTTTTCATGGAACATTATTTGTCATAAATGATGTGTAGAATTATTGTAGTAAGTTTCAGCACATTATATTGATCGGTTTATTAATGGTTGTGAAAAGTGCTTATTTACTTATTTTGGTGTACACGGCCTGCTGCAGCCCAGTATACGTTCAAATTGCGTGGAGCTATTTTTCTGATTGACCATACACTATATAATAATAGAACATTTTGTTTGCAAAGCAAAACAGGTCAGGCAAGGATCGCTAGTATCACTTACTGCCAGCCTAAATTACATAAAACCCAATAAAATTTTACTAAGGGCGCGTTTACGCAACAACTCGCCTTTGCATTCTCGCAGCTAGAACTCAATCGCGATGGCAAAGGTGACATTGCCATGGTAACAACGCTAAATGGATTAGCTAAATCCGACATCGTTTGAGTAAATACTTGCAGTCTTATAATCCGTGCCAATAATATAAAGAATTCCTCATGACGAAACAATTTTCCCAAACGCTTTTGAACTCACGTTATTTGTTGTTTTCGTTGCGAGGTGGCAGACATAAAACCGCCGCCATGTTGGAATTTGAGGTGATTTCAAGATTCTAGCTGCGATAATGCAAAAGCGAGTGGTTGCCTAAACCCGGCCTAACAGTGCATAAAAAGTAGGGCATCAATAAGTTGATCTGTATAAAAAAGGCGTCAAATCCTAAGTCTAACAAACGTCGGAAGACCCCAATAGACACAGCCACCCTTACAGCGAAAAAATGTCTCCTACTATTCAACCTTGATGGTTGTGTAACTAATTTAAGACTGTGGCCCCGTGTCCTGTGCTCAGGAGAAAAATCAAAAAAAGGGAGGTCAACTCCAAGAAGGCAATGAACAGCCTTGATTACCATGCCGAGGTCCGCTTTTAACCGACGAAGTTCCAAGGAATCGATTTTTAAAGTTCTTAATCGTTGGGAATAGTTTACGTTTCGCATGCCCGGTGTTGCCAATAATGAGGCAGCTCATTCATTGTTTAATTTAAGTGTTGTATTAAGAGTTCATAGTTTGTATTGTTGTTATTATAATTGTTTTAAGTCGGCGTTTGTAACCGTTAGTTACGGGAAAAAAAACAAGCTTTGAAAATGTTATGCATCCATGTATAATGCTTTTCGAAGCAGCCAAGTAAACGTTGCTGATAAACCCAAAATGTCTTGGTTTCATTGCACTACAACTGAGATATTCAGAAACATTTGTGGTGCCGAAACCCGGGACAATTCCAAACTTAAACTCTCGTAATTGCACTCCAAAAGCTTGTGTACACTGAACTGCTGTGGTTGCAGTGGGGTTTTCTCCTAAGTTTACTTCTGCTAGCAACGCACTGGCACTAGGTTTAGGGCTTTCCTTTTGAGCACTGACAGTGAATAATCGACCAGCACCTTTGGCACCTTTTGCTACATTTGCTGCATCCAAGACCACTGCTGTCCTTTCTCTGCTTTCCACCTCGGACTTAAGAAAGTCCATCATATCTTTAAATATGAAAGCTGAGGAACCCGATTTTCTATTCCATTCTTGAAGGATGGTTTCCGGCAGTAGCTTCAAAACAACAGGACTCATCAGGGCTCCATAGCTATCAACTACAACGCCAAGCGCTTCCAACGATGTCGTGTGTGTTATGCAGTCATCGTACAATTTACGAAATTGACGTACATCAAAATCTTTTTTCAAAGGCTCTAACTGCAGGAGATGCGTCATGTGGGCATTGATGATTAGCTGTTTCTGTCCAAACCTCTGCTTCAGTGTGTCTATAGCAATAAGATAATTAGCAGCTGTTAGAGCCAATCCATCAATAGCGGCACTCGCCAAGCCTTCAAGCAAAGACTGCAAGTAGGTAAATTTTTGGATTTCCACGATGGTAGGGTTGTCATGTATTGAAGCTTGGAATTGTCCCCGAAACCTCTACCAGTCCTTAAAATCCCCTGAAAATTTCTTGACTTCTAGACGAGGAAGTTTCACACTAACAGTGGATTTAGCTGGAGACTGCTGAACAACTTGAGTGACATTAGCTGTTGAAGCTACTTTTACCTGTAATGAACCTATGGTCTGCTCTGCCTTTTTTCGGTAAAGCACTACATCCCTCATCCAGTCGTCCGTTTTGTCAATTTCGTCAGCTATTTCATCTTCGGTGGCTTCATCCTTCATTAAATGGCTAATAATGATGTCGTCGATTTCCTTCAGTTTGGATTCCCGCTCCACTAACTGTTCGTATAATTCTTCTACAGTAGAATAATCCAAATCAGTTATGGCCACGTAAAGTTTTTGAAAAAGTTTTTTCATAGCTGAACGAAACCCGCCTCTTCATCGCATTAGATTTTCCATTACTGTGACGGCTTAGGTTACAGAGTTTTATGCTTCTTTTACGATTTACCTTTAGGCTTAAACCACGCACAACTTACAGTTTCCCAATCTTCAAAATGTCCTTACTGACTGGCATCCTAGCACTTCCAGACGAAATATTCCCGGGTTTCGGCACCAAATCTTTCTGAATATCTCAGTTGTAGTGCAATGAAACCAAGACATTTTGGGTTTATCATCAACGTTTACTTGGCTGATTCGAAAAGCATTATACATGGATGCATAACACCCGGCAACCTTTTGGTGAACCGCCGCTGTACCGGCGGGTCAATATCCTTGAGAAGGAAGGGGGACCACACCGGGCTTGCATATTCCAGCAGTGGTCACACATACACTTTAAAAGCCCAGATTTTTGTTGGAACATCTCCAGAAGTAAAACAACACAGAACAATTGCAAGCTGACGATTTGCAACAGAGACAATGTGGGCACAATTAATTGACGGCTTTAAGTCATGAGTGAACCAAACACCAAGATCTTTTACAAGGTTTACTTCGGGCAGTGGCTCGTTATTAAGGATAAATGAAGAACAAGGGTTTTGGTATCCAATATGAAAACTCATGCATTTGTGGTATGATATCGGCAATTGCCAAGTGGTTGCCCAGTTTATTGTAACCCGATTTCTTTATTTAACGCCTGATGATCGTGTGCATCATCCAATGCAGAGTGTAGTTTTAGATCATCAGCTAACTTTTCTTGGCTAACACCGAATTGGTTGCAGGACAGATCATTTAAGAAAAGGATAAACAAAAGTGGGCCAAGTACCGAACCCTAGGGCACCCCACTAGAAAGATCAACTGGATATGAGCAACATTCACCAATAACGACATGCTGCGTACGGTTTGAAACAAAGGCGCGGATCCAATAAAAAAGATTGCCCCCAAATCCATACTGGGACAGCTTATAAAATAGCTTTTCATGTACCACAGACTCAAAAACCTTCTGGAAGTCAAACAGAATTACATCAGAGGGAATTCCCAGATCGAGGGCACTGGTCCATTTATCCAGGACCAGTAACAGTTGATGTACTGCAGAACGACCTGGCAGGAAACCATACTGGTCCTTTCCAATAAGGTCGTAAGTGGAAATGTATTGCATCATATGCTTGCTGCCAACGCTTCCATTAACTTGCAAGCTACCGCTGTGAGGGAAATCGGCCGATAATTTGTATGATCTGCAGCATTTCCTTTCTGAAATACAGGTATAACATTTGCTGTGCTCCAAATTACTGGTACGGCTGCCGATCCCATGGATGAAAAAAAAATTGAGCGAGTGGAATATAAGGGCCAATTTGCTTACAGAAGTATGCAGAAAAACCATCTAGTCCAACTGCATGGCTTGGCTAGATGTCTACTATGGTTGAAAGGACATTTTCCGTCATAAAAAGGACATTTTCACAGTTGAGAGGGTGATATATATGATGGTTTAATAACGGGATAATGCCATTATCAACCACACCATTTTGGCAAAATATGAATTTAGAAGATTTGCCTTTGCCAGGGAGTCGGAAAAGGTAAAGTTCCCAACCTTGAAAGGTGGATTCGATCTACAAATTCCTGTCTTTGAACGGAAAAAACGAAAAAGGGAGGGTACATTTCCTTCGGCGATAATCTTTTGTTCATGTGAACAGTGCCAATTTTTTAATTTCGATGCATCAGTCTTTCGACACTCATTATATTTGAATAAGTTGACCAATGTACTCTGTGACTTGTAATTACGCCTCAAATTGAGTTTACGATTTCCAAGCCTTCTGATGTTCCTCGGAACAGGGGGATCAAAGGCCAAGGTTTTTTTTTTTTTAGCTTTACTGGGTGATCTACAATAGCCGACCTCGTGGTGTAAAATGGAACTAAAGATTTTCCAGGAATCATTTATATTACATTCAGTACGTAAACACTTGGTCCAATCAATCTCTCCCAGACGCATTTTTCAACCTTTCAAAATGCAACACCCTTCGACAATTTTGTGCAGCAAAAGTTGGAGAGAATGCGACGTGCAGCTTGAAAGTTACAGTGGTCGTTCAGGCCAAGATGTTCAGCAACATGGACATCATACACCAACCGCTCTCATCTGGCATGACTAAATCCAATGTACGGTCACCTCGAGTTGACTCAGACACCAACTGATGCAAACCAAGGTCTGCAATATTGTTTAGAAACAGTTTATGGTGCGCCTCCACAGCAAGCCCATGTCCCCAGTTAACAGATGACAGGTTATAATCTCCAATAATAACATGTGAGCAAGCGTGTTTGCATGCTAGGTTTAAAAAGGTAGCCATGTTTAAAAGTTGTTGATCATCTAATCCATCAGGAATAGAGCCGACAATAAGGTTTAAGTTTGAAGGGGACAGTTTCACAGAAAATGGCTCTGCGTCCTTGGAGGCTACACCCATTTCAAGGTTCAGTTCACGCCTAAAAACAATACGCCTTCGATCCACGGTCTCTACGCAAAATTCTGTAAGGGTGGGCCACCTATCACCATAAAATTCACAACAGATTCACTTAACCAAGTCTCTACAACAAATAATATATCAAAGCGACCAGGCGCAAGCAAAAGTTTAAATTCAATCAAATTTGCCACAAGGCTTCGCGCATTTAAAGAAACACAACACAATTCACGTTCAGCGATCCGTGCAGCAGGAGGCACAGCACAGATGTGGGATGGTTGGGAATCCTCTAGAAACGTCCCATTTACATGATTAAGTTTACCTGTTTAGCATGGACAGCATTCAATGCATCCTGCAGCACACCTTTTCTGTTTCGCGTAAGATGTATACCATCACGTGCCATAAGACCAAAACCCGTCACCACATGCCTTTCGATCGAAATGAAGTTACAGTTAAGCGAGACGCATATCCGTCTTAGGAGCACATTGACCTGACATGCAAGAGAATCGTCATTAGCCAAGCATCTGCCCAACCGTGGGAAGAGACCAATAAAGGTAAGTTTGACTTTAGGTCTTGCGAGTCTTATTTCACGTACCACTGTAGATAAGTCATTTACAATTTGTTCTGGTGAATCACATGGGATATTGTTTGACCCAGCTCATACACTGATTATAGGGCGAGTGTCGGTGTCCTTAAAAACCTCTGACAATTTATCTATTAGTTGATTTGACTTCAAACCAGGCCACGTCCAAGTTTTTGATTCTTTGTGGTTACTGCCACGTAACGATCTGACGTGGAAATCCCCCAAGATAATAGATTGTTCTTGCCAAGATTTGTTTTTTCTCGGGCTCTCAGGTTCCTTTGTTTCAAGATGTTTTTCAGTTGGATTTAGAATCTCAAGACGATCGGGATGTTCCCTATTTACTTTCAAACGTTGATTAGACTCCTTTGCTCCAAAGGATTCTTGTGACCTGGCCACATGGTTTGAAGGGATTACCCATCTGGAAAATTTTTTCTTTGGCTTTCTTGATGTCACATTTGGATGATCAACATAAGTATCTGGATCGCCCCTTGGAGCCACACACTACCTGAGCCACACACAAAATATTCATGCTTTTGTCCGACGTGTCCTGATAAAATCGCCAAGTTTCCTCAGTATCATTCATAGGATTCGATCAGGCATTCACTTGGGTGGTAGCCGACCATTCTGACCAATGAGCTGTTCTTACTCAGGTTTTTTGGGGGTCCCGAGGACTCATCATAAAGTTCACAAGCGCGTTGGAACTTAAATTATTTTTATTTTCCTGCTGCTTGGTAGCATGTTCTGAAAGTCGTCAGTTGTTGTAAAAGGATTTAGAGTTCCAGGTGTCGCATTCCCAAGCTTTTATGGAAGCACTTCAGAATATTGTACATTTGAAATCTGTGAGAATAACTTCACTGTAACAATTCAAAAGTCACAATGAAACAAACGGAGGCAATTAGTAACTAGTCACAACCGGTCTTCTGTACACTTCTGCCACTTCCACCATTTCGTGCCACTTCCGCTGCATACAAAACATTTGGCGAAACGGGATTGGCCCCTGAGGCAAAAGCTGTTAATCTGATTTCTTTTTGGCAAAACTGGTTTTGGCGAAACGGTAGTTCACCCTTAATATAGCTTTAGGGCCTCCTCGCGTATCTCAAGGTCACATCTGAAACCTACGGAGAGCCAGCCAGCTAGCCACGTATATCAAGATCAACTTAAGAAAAAAAATCACGCTGCACCTCCCGGGCATATTTCAAAACATCACACAGACTGCCGGTGTTACTGTTTTTGTTGCATATTGTTCCATTGCTTTGTATTCAGCTGTGTCCATAATTTTTGACCAACCTCCATACAAATTAGACGAGGTCGCAATTCGTAGGCATGTGGTTTCCTTAAAGGGGGAAAACATTAGTTTTGTCAATCAGTAGTTTTTCAGTTTTAATAATCTCGGTGTTGTTTACCAGATAATTCCTTTTTTTTCAAACTTATCCTCTTTTGTGGTATTGACGTTTTGTAGTGAAAACAGACACCATCTCTCTCTGACGCTCCACTTAACCCTCACCTTGCATCGCTCGCCCACAAGCACCCAGTTTAACGTAAACAACTTGGAAACTTCCGTGCATTGCGAAAACACCATAATTGGTGCAGCCGTCTTTTTGGGACTGATTGAAAACAACAACAATATGTAATACCGTACGACTTTTGTAGTAAAAAACAGACAAGCGCGTGGCACAGCCTCTTTCTGACGTTCCAGTGAACCCTCACCTTGAATCGCACGCCCAGAAGTTTTCAATTTACAGTAAACAACGTGTAAACTTCCGTCTATTACGTAAAATGTTTGGTGCAGCCACCTTTTCCGTACTGAAGGAAGTAATAACTGTAGTATGACGGCGTGTGGGTTTGCTGTCATTACTAACTCAACATGATGGACAGCTTTGAAGTCTAATTCTCCCTGCATTGTTCGTTTGGAATGTGAAATAACAAGGATGTGTCACTGACTACAATACACATGCCTTTATCGATTACTTTTCACAAGAGGGAAGCAAACGCTCTTGTTTGTGGGCCTGACTGAGAGAGTTTCATAAGGGGAAAAAAAGAATTATGTGAGGAGGGAGGGAGTGACGATTACTCACGTCAGAAAACCTAATTAAACTGTTCATGTCCGCCTGTCCACGTGCACACTCTTGAAATGGTCATGCGTAACTACTTGAGAAACTTTGAAGAGGCAGGGTTTATTGTTTTACCATCTAACTTTAGTTTTAGTCTTCTGAACAGCCGTACCGGTTGCGAAGACTCAAATAAGAACGATAATTTTGGTAGGACAAGAAGCACCATTAGACCATTTTTCACGTCACAAACTTGCTTCCGGGTCAGGCGAAGGATTCAACGAAGGAGTTAGCTAGTTGCGGGAAGGAGACGGCAATCTGCAGTAAGGAGACGGCCACCCTGGTGTTAGTGACGTCATATTACACCAGAAAGAGGCGAATCCGGCAATGTCAGCCAATCAGAGAACTGCAAGGAAGCACATCTATAAAATGGGACTATTGGCCTGCTCGATAAACAAAAATTCATTAAAAAAACGCATAATCTCCGTTTATTATAGTTTCCTTTTTTACTAAAGTAAATGCTTTTTTTAACAACGAAAACAGAGAAATTTTATTTTTTAAAACTCCGTTTTGTGCAAATCCACTAGTCACGTGCATCATTGCAGCACACTGATAGGCTGTTCGGGCTACTTTGGCAGAATTGGTGAATATGACGTCACACCACGATCTCAACCAGTACATTTTCACAAAATCAATACTACCGGAAGTCGGGAATGAACCATCCTCTCTAGTCGCTCCATCTTTGAAGAAGACTATTGCAACGACATCGTATTTTTCAACTTTGGAAAGGTACCAGATAGAGACGACACGGTTTTCACCATTGGCTTTTGTCACTAAATTTTAGTTAGAAAATTTTGAAAATTATAACATCATTGCTTTCTTATAGCTAATAGCTAATAGCTAATATTAGCTAATAGCTAATAGCTTCACGACATAACTAAATAAAATGATAACATTTGACAAAGGATAACATGCAACCGTAAAAACAAAAGAATTTCGTTAACGACATAAATTTAAAATAGTCTCGTCACCACGTTGCGTGGATGAATAGGAATGCTCTCAAATCAAATTCTCCGTTACGTGCTACTTACGAACTTACAGTTACGGTGGGGATTCCCAGTTGAGGTCTAAACACGACCAGGCGTAATGTAAGCCCCGGTCTAGCTAGACCTCGACCTCAGGATTAAGCTTCGGGCTAACGTTACTGGTGATTTCAATGCTAGTCTAAGTTGGGGACTTACTAGTACAGTACTAACTAGACCCCGACCTTTGGCCTAAAGTAGTATTGGGTAATCTTGGCGATTTCCATGTTGAGGTCTAGCTAGTACAGTACTTTGATTGGTTACTATCCTTCAAGTGACGTCATATCACCTGTAAACAGTTACAACGCGTTTGGCTTCTCCAAGATACATCGAGATTCGTGTATCAAATTGTTTTCAAGCAAATTTCGGTGATATTTCTTATTCGGTTTTCAGGATAACAGTTTTCGTAAAACTTAATAGTGACTGAATCAGTTTTTAAAAAAATATTTTCTTCCCAAATTTATCAGATTTCAGTTTAAAATTACATAAACAGGCCCGTAGCTAGCCATTGACGATTGGGGGTTGGGTTAAGGATACATTTTGGACGTCTAGGCTATATAATGAATGCCAATGAACTGCTGTGTGCAAGTATGGCAGTAGGGGAGAAATATTTTTCAAATGGACTGTCAAGAACTGAAAAATAGTGAAATCTTTGGTCAGTTTTATCCTAAACAACCTAGATGGTATTACTGCAAAAAAACTTGCACATTTTAAAGCAACAACATGTTCCAGTTTTTCACTCAGTTTTGTTCACAACAATTTAGGGTATTATTGGAGAAAAGCTTTTTAATATAATATGAAATCGACATGTTCCATTTTAATTTTTTTTCTCCCTTGATTTAGGGATGTTAGGTAATGTATCCCTCGTTTAGTGCCCTTTGGGTCGCTTTTGTACTTTAATTTGAGATCTTATACACTCTTATTGTCAAATTGTACCTTCGAATTTTTTTGGAATTTTTAACAAATTTGTTGTGTAAAAAATGGAATTGTTTTTGCATTATTACAAAAGGATCTTCAAATCGTAGTAGCGATAGGTTAACAGAAAAAGGACTACAGCAAATCAAACAGCCAACTCAATTTTCCAACTCAGTTTTTAATTTTGCCAGCTACATACCCGATTTTCATGAAGTACGGATTTAGTTCACGTTCTGTTTTAACTAAAACAATGGCAGAATGGGCTAGCAGACGAACTAGTAAATGAAATTTGTGACATTTCACGACTTCAGACTGCGAAAACTTGGCAGAAAGCGTTACTAAGTTTTGTTTTATGCAATTTTGTTAACGTTTCTGCCTTACTTTAAATCCTGGCAGTGATGTTGCGTTGGGATATTAATATATTAGTAACTCCCCCCCCCCACCCCTGTTAGGAGTTACTCCTTACTGAACCGCCTTCTGGGCACTGTCTAACAGAGCCAACTCAATAGCCAACTATAATAATAGCCAACTCAAATAGCCAACTCAAATAGCCAACTCAAATAGCCAACTCAA
>JAHWFP010157859.1:0-21610 GCA_023313725.1 Lithobius niger | reverse complement strand
GGGGGGGTTGGTCGAAAATGTTACGTATTTTCAGGTGGGGGGGGGGGGAGTGTCATGTGTAACAGGCATCCAGGAAATGAGATGCTAGCATAGGAAGCCCAGGTTGCCTTAGTTTTCCAGAGGTAAACGATCTACCAGTTTTTCTTATTGGTTCAATGGTAATGCTGTGAAGAATGTAGCAAGGTTAGTTGTGTGATTTGCAACCAGGTGTTTTGTTTCGTTCACAACTAAACAAAATTGGAGACTTTCCAGGTGTGGTTTGCAATGTATTTGTTGCAATTTTCAAGCGTTGATTGCTACGTAAATTGTATGGTGGAGAAAGATGTGGCAAGGCTTTCTGACTGATTGATGATCGTGTAGTGCATCTCTAGGCCTGGTTTGTTATAAACTGTTTTCACTGCGTGAATAAAGCCAACTGACTCCTGTTTGATACCAGGGCCACTTTTTATGAGTACTGTACTGGAAATAAATCCTCAAATGTAGTGTGGGGTGTAGTGGAGATTGCCTTAACTGGTGGGGGTAGCAGCCCTTTAATCACAGGTGAGGTGTAACTTCTAGTAAGTGGTTTTCTTATAAGTCTTAATGTTTGATCCTAGCTGGCCCAAGCTATGGTTGGTCCCTCTGGGTCGTCACGTAGGTTGCGTTCGCAATCTCCACTGTGTGTGTGACGTCATTACAAGTATTAATTCTTATGTATTAGACCCTCTCACAAGCTTGCTTGGTAGGGATATCAATTTTGGGTTCACTTGCCCGGTTTTAGTAGCTTGTATTTCAGCTGTCGGAGAATTCATGTTAGAGATTGCTAGCCGCCATTGGGCCTGGTATTTAGGTATAGTTCTTCGATGGATATGAATGGCGAGAAAACAAACACAACAACAGAGTAAGCCTAATCTGGAATTTGCATTGTTGGTGATGCAGGTGGCGACAAAGGGTTCGCACGTAGCGATAGTTGGTTAGTCGATTGGCCGGCAGCGTGGCAGGAGAACGGTGCTGAGGCGCCGTCGTGATGGGCGAAGTGGCAGACGGACGGAGACAAGATGAAACGTCCGACGTGGCTGCGGGAAGGTTGATGTTGTTGAGGGAGAAATGAACCATCGAAGCCGCAGAGGGAAGTTGAAGGTAGTTAGGACGTCGACTGACTCAGGATAAGTCAGGGTCAAACGGTGGAGTGCACGCTGGCGAATGGATGTCATCAAGGGAAAAATCCTTCGGGTGGTCCAAGATCTAGCCATGAGCGACGGTCTTTGGCAGAAGACTTGATTGGGGAAAGACAGGGCGAAGTAGGCGAAGCGAAGCAGCTTGAGAAAAGCAACCACAACAACAGATTAAGTCTAATCTGGGAAACGTTGAGTGATGGCGGCCAGGCGTTAGGTAAGAGACGGAAGGACATAAATGGTGTTGGAGAAATTGATGGGGTGAGTGGTGAGAACCGTGGAAGCAACAGTGCTAGTGCCAAAGTTGGAGGAGGTGAGGGAGAAATGCAACAACATTTTCTGGGTCCGGTGGAGGAGGGCGATGTCGTCCTGGGCGAAATCGATCTTTGATTGAGGCAGTCCTAAACCGAACCATTTGATTTCTGCGTAATTTTCATTATGTGGATGTTTTATTTGTATATAGTAATTAATAATGTATGGTCGCCTTCCATCGCGTAATGAATGCAACTCAGATCATATGCCAAAGTGGCATCATTCTAGAGGGTTCACAACTGCTCAGGACGTTTTCACGACGAGATGTGATAGTCTACATCCCGAGCAATGGCTGGTTAAACATCTTGTCACATGCTAATAAAACACGAATACTAAACGTCAGCCACGGTTAATCTGCCAATTCACCTGCATACTTAAATAACACTTTGTAGTCCTCAGAACGCCTTCTAAATTTTACGGAAAAGTTGTATCCCTGCGTCTTATTGAAACCCAATGCCGTGGCCGATTGTGGTTAGTAGTGCTGGCCGAAAATTAGCATGCGTCAAGGTGGCCTGATATTAGCACGACTAGCCTGACCTCAGCACCCCCCCCCCCCCCACGACATTTTCCGGTAAGAGAAGGGCTTTTTGACACCTCATGCTCATGTTGATTGCTGGGCTTGTAAAATATTCTAGGGATTTCCGATTGGCGTTACCTGGCAAAATTGTACAGTTCCGGCAGAAAGTAAATTTACAAAACCCAGAATTATTGTTATACCGTAAATCGTGTATTAAAAGCCCAGTTGACGCTAAAGCCCATCCCCTAAAATGCTGTAAAGTCAAAATCATGAAATAGTGGAGTTAAAGCCCACCCCTCAAATTGTCGTTTTTCTACGAAAAATTATCTACAAGTTATATATCAATAAAGATAGTACTGCTTGCTAAGTTTACTGGCCCCGTCTCCCTCCCTGTAGTAATAGTGGACTTTTCTTTTAGCTCCTAGCACCTGCACAAGGCATCTATCACCTAAGCCTCCTCCCTTCTTCACAGCAATTAAAAGGATGTAAAAACTGGTCTTTCAGAGATCGTTCAAAAGCTTCGAATTTTCTGTAATAGATGTCCAGAGGTTAGAAAATTGATAATGCTTGATTTAAAGCCCACCTCCCTATTTTTGCCAAATTAACTGCATAAGCCCATGGGCGTTTAATCCACGATTTACGGTAGTGAGACGAGCGTCACCAAGGCATGCATGTTTGCTCAGGCATGCATATTTGCTCAGGTTCAACAATGCCATAATGCAACAATGCCTTTTTCCGCTATAACGACATTACGTTTGTAAATTTACTTTCTGCCGGAACTGTACCTCTCCCCTCTCGTTAATACGGCTTCGGCTAGGGCCACGACAAATTCAGGTCGTGAACTTAGCACGTCAAAGTTTTATGAATTCACTGTTCCCGTAATAAGAAAGGCTAAAGATCTCCGCGTAGCTCTAACTGCGTACCAGTTTGGATAACGAGCTTATAAGAGATTGGTTTAAAATTGCCTTAACAAACGGAGAAGTACTACGGTTGAAAGATCAGCAACCGCCGTTTACAGTGGCTTATTTTGAACATCCCAAAAGTAGAAGAAATGCACATTACTACCACCAATGGGAAATTTCGTCAGTTCAACCAGAATACTCGAAAGTTCCATCTTTAAAATTTTCAGTGAAGTTCCGGGGCCATTCACCTTCATTTTAAAAGCACAACACAAACACAAAACGAACATTACATGACAGTGGCCACCATTGAATGAGGCCAAACAAAAAAAATTGTTTGGTTTGCGTTACGCAGTTAAAAAAAATAGGATCGGTTGGTTGGAAAATTTTTTTTTTGCACTTTTTTTTTTATACTAAATCAGAAAGTCTTCACTTCAAAAATTTTAATTTAATATTTTTTATGCAATAAAGGTACATTCATGTTCACGGCGCAATAGTTCTCCTTTTTCCAGGAAGCATTTGAACCATTTTTGTATCGTAGGATGGAGCGTCAAAATAGGGAGGGGGATTTTTTTTCCTTGGACGGAAAAAAAAGTTTAGGGTGGGCTCATAAAAAGAGGGTCGGTCGGGTAACGCAAACCAAACCATTTTTTTTTTGTTTGGCCTGATGGTAGCCACTGTCATATAAGTTCATTTTGTGTTTGTTCTTCACGTTTTTTTAATTAAGGTGAACGGCCCTGGAACTTCACCACAAATTTAAAAGAGGGAACTTTTAGAGTGTTCTGGCTGAACTGACAAAATTTCCCATTGGTGGTAACGTGTATTTTTTCTACCTTTGTGAAGTACTACAGTACTAGGGATGGGCCGGTTACGATAACCAAACTGTGATTTTAAGTTTTTATAAATGTCGCTTGCTCCTTATAAAATAATCATTTCATCGGTTTTTGGAAAGCTCACGTACTGCGTGAGCAGCTGCACTGATTTCAGCCGACCTTGCTCGTAGTGTTCATCGCCTGCACTTGAAGCGACAAAATAACTACACTTCACAATGCCGATTTAGGCCTAGCTAATCTCTCTAAAGCCAGCTAACAAGAAGCATGTGCAAACAGTTCGCCTAGCCGGGAATCCAGCTGTTAGCGAAATAAGGGTGCTGGCATTAAACGTAATTGTTTTTCATTTGCTAGCCTATTGTTATTCTTACCCTATAACATGTAGGAATTTGTCAGGTTTCTAAAAAACCTAGTCAATACTTGAATACCCTTAACTCACCCACCCTAGTAAAAAAATAGTAATGACCCTAGCCTAAATAAACAATTATGGTAAACAACCTACCTGAACTCTTCACAAATGCATTTTTTGAACCTGGTGTCTCTGCACCTAAAACCATAAAAATTTCCTTTTTTTTTTAAATAGAAGGGTAGAGGAGTAGAAGATGTGAAATATAAACCCTTAAGCCTACCCTAACCCTTCCACTCTAGACGTATTTTCAGTGAAGTCCTTTTTAAAAAGTCCCTAATATACACATGTCGGTGACAAGAGTCAATATCGCATCATCCTGACCTCGAGACAAAGACTCTAAACACCCTGGATGTGCTTTGGTCGCTAACTCGGGCCTCATGAGGACTTAGGTATTCTGATTTCTTGCATAGGCGTACATCGTGATGTAATAGGGATTAAGATGACACTAGCTATTTTTGTATATCCCACAAAGAAATAACTTATGTCACATTAACATACAGTAACTGACTGTTGCAAAACTATGTCCCAAAAGAAACCTGCACTATTTACATATAGCTTTGCTAATGTTGCAAAAATGAGAAAAATCAACATGGTAATTATCACCTTTACGTTTTCCTTGCCTAACAACCTCTCTTCCAATCCCCAACTATGCAGAATACAGTAATTTATTAGCTTATCCGTAGGTACTTCTTTACAAGTGTGGTAACACCTCACAAAACAATAAGTCGGTTGCGGGGGGAGGTATTCCTACAAAATGACACTACGTCAACACAGTGTTTAGTAATCATCTCCAAACCAACAGAGCACCGGTTCAAATATTTAAGGTGACTAGTAACTTTTTTTTTGGCTAGCAAGCTAGTGATAGCACGAGCAGTAGGCATTACTGTGTATGAATGAATCTGCACCTGATGCACAAAAGTGTAGAGCATAAAATAATGTAAGTGTGTGAAAACTAAAACGCCAGTGTAGGAGGGCAGGTGGGGAGAAAGGTGGAATGGCCAAATGATTTCCTTTATAACAAAGAACTCTGTTAAACCGACCTCCAATGTGACCAGCACCAAACTCTAACTTTTGAAACCAAATCATTAAACCACCCAGCAAGCAAAACAAAAATGAACTGATGTGTTAGCCCTAGGCTTCTCGGAAAATCTGAAAGGGCAACACTAACACAAGCTCACACGAAGAACTGTGACGAGCCCACATGAATATCAACAAGAGTTGACACAAACTATCACTCAACAAAAGCTGACACGAAGTATCGATGCACCCGACATGAAGTGCCAACAAGAGCCTCACAAAAGCTGAACAATAGTTTTAGACAAGTGCCAAACAACAGCCCAATAAAGTAAAAATGGACAGACCCCTTCCCCCCCACATCCTAACAAAACATTTGATTAGTTGGGCCATGCAGAGTAACGTATGGTCTATAGGCAGGTGAGGGTACTCTACATTATCGCGGCTCACATATTTTTATGTGGATCTTGGTCCCACCGACAAAATTCATTTTTTGGCCAAATTTTCGTAGAGTTTGACATTCTGATAACCTATACCATTTTAACCAACTTGCAACGAACTTATCACCCAACTTGTAAGTTGTACCATTTCTAAGCTCTTTGATGAAATCTCTAAGAAGTTATTTGGCCAATACTAAAAAATCATAAAAATAGAATATGGCGTAATAGCACATTAGCAAAACATTATTTTTTATAGGGTGACTATATAAGGCTCTTAAGCTTTGTATAGCCTATCTCAAATAAATGTGGTCATCAGTTGAATCATGAATTTGTTGAATTAAAATTAAATATAAAATGCCTGGTTGCCTGGTGGCTATAGCCTAACTATTTTCAACCCAACTCACAAACCTAACAATTTCAGGAGTTAGTGTTTACAGCTTTTTTAGTTGGTTTCGTCCTTTTTTCTTTGTTGCTTGTTGCTTTCGTCCATTTTCATTTTGCATTCGTCAATTGTTGTAGTCTGTACAAATACAACAATGGACGAAAGCAAAATGAAAGTGGACAAAAACCAAAAACAAAAAAAAGACGAAACCAACGTAAAAAACCTGTAAATTGGTGCCATTAAAATTGCTGTTAACCAAATGTGGAATGCCAAACTCTATACAAATTTGGTAAAAATGTGAATTAGTCGGTGGGACCATTATTCACATAAGGGATAGACAGATATTAAAATCGTTATCGGATTTACAGATATTATCGGCTATTTTTTTGTGTATCGGTACTTATTTACCGATAGTCATCTGCACAGCCGCTTAGTGAATTCAACGCGCGCGCATTCTCAGATTCAGGGTGACTTCTTGTGATTAGGCCTATCTGCAGTGTCTTATGGTCGCAGGAACACCTGCGGATCTGACACCACTGATAAAAAAAATTAGAAATTTACGTTTTCTTGCATACAATTTAAGAATGATGAAATACGAGTTTGACTTTCTGACCCACCGACTATTTTTTCTGTATCGGTCGATTCCTAATTCACATAAAAAAAGTGAGCCTAGGTAATTGAGCATACCCGTACCTGCCTATACACCATGTGTAACTATGCATGGTCTAACAACACACGTTTTTGGTACAGCTGGGGGCCTGTGTGTTTCGACAAATTTGTTGGGCTGGGGGTCTAGCTCCTGTCTGAACCTTGTCAGTCTCATGTTGGCACTTCCGTGTTGGGCTCATGTCCAGTGGCGTAACTAGTGTTTTGTACTGAGGGGGCAACACTAGGTTTTTAGCCGAATGGTGTAGAGGGAGAACCGAATAAGAGCCCCGGAAGCTGATACATTTTTTGCTATTTTCTGTCCTTGTAAAGTGCCGTTGGAAACATTTTTATAAAACCAGGTTTGTTGACTGCATTATATGCATAAAAAATTTTGTAATGTAAATCATTCAGTTTTTCATACTAGATACTTATTTTTTAAACACTGATACTTTGTTAGAAATGTTGGGAATTTTAAGCAAAATATGGAGTTAGTAATTCTTACTGTTTATCTTTACTGGTTTTCGTATTTCTCCATTTGTTACCTGGTTACTTTAGTGATTTACAGGAGAAACAGTAGAAGTATATTAGCTAAGATGAAAGTTGCGTCTTTGACCTCAAAATGCAGCCATCTGACGGTAAATAATTTTTCAGCTATGGAAAAAATGACTTGGCCAATTTGCCGAATAAGCTTTCAAAATCTCACAATGGGGGCTAACCCCCCCCCCCCCCCCCACTAGTTACGCCACTGCTCCTGTCTGTAGTTCGTGTTGGGCTCGTGTCGGGTTTTCCAGGTTCCTTTAGCCCAAGTAAATGAAATACCATGGTAGTGCTAACCAGTAGCTAACAACTTGGTTTCTGCACTAAGAACCCGGGGGGGGGGCATAGATTTTGGAAATAAAGCCACATGTTTACTAATTGAAGCTTTAAAAGTGTATAACAGCTTTTTCTGGGTATTTTCAGTTAGGTCCGAACGGGAATGAGACACATAGCCCAGCCTAGTTAACAAATTCGTTTAACTACGCTAGGTTTACATCAACCAACGCACAACCTATAGAATCATTTACGAATGAAACATTGAGCAATTTGGCCATTAAACTTGCACCCTAATATTGTTATTTATTTTTCTGGGGGAGGGGGCAGTTCCATCGTGTAGCTCCCTACCCACTTTCATGCAGAAAACTACCTACATAAAGGGGGAAGAGTAGCACCTCGCTTAGTCTGGCTTTCAGTAACCGTTAAAACTTCAGACTCGATAACCACAATCGCAACATTCAATTGCCCTACATGGGAGGATGTTCATTTACACCAGCAATGGTATAGTAACTATCGTCACTACCTAACGCCATCGGACACGGGGTGCTATCCTTCCTTGGTAGGGGCCAAGCGAATGCAGTGACTGCAGCCATACAAATAATACAAATACAAAAAGGGAGTAAGTGGGGGAGAGCCCAGAGTTGGGCTTTAGCAGTCCACACTGAATTTGGAACTATCGGCAAAGGCTGCATCGACATTTCACTTAAAGGCAGTGATAGTACAGGCACTTCTAGCCACGGCTGGTAGCCTGTTCCATCTGTCAATGTATACATACGCAAAAAAGTTTTTGCGAGCATTTGTCCTCACACATGGTTTAAAAATAAGATCATCACTGGTACAGAAGCGATCCTTTCGAAGGGTGAAAAAATTTTCAGCAGAAACATCCACTTCCTTAGTAAGGATTTTATATGTGTCAATAAGGCCCCCACGCAATCGCCTGTATTTAAGGCTGTAGAGCCTGAGATTTTTCAAGAGCTCTTCATAGGGAAGAGCACGAAGCCCTGGGAAGAATCTGGTGAACCTCCTCTCCATAGTCCAATTTTCGACGGTTTCTTAACGCTTAAAAGAAGCTTTGCTCCAGAAATGGTATAGAAAGAAGCTGTTCAGGTGCAACAAGATAAGGATCGCTGAGAAGATGGTATTCCTCCCACGTGTCAACCTTCGCTAACACGATTTCCTGCCTTTCAGCCAAAACTACTTTCAAGCAGGCAAAAGCGAGGTATGCCTAGGGAAGCTATACGAAACTGTGCCCCCAAAGAGCCCCATAACACAACCATGCTATGGGAAATCTCCTAGTGACCAGCACGCCATGCCAATGATCGATGGTTTCCCTCAGTTTTTCATTAGCCTATGACTCTAGTCTACTGAATTTTACGGTCTAAATGCCCCTGCACCCGCCCCCCTTCCTTCTATCCGAATCAACCATTCCCTCCCACTCATGGCACGATCGCCCGTTTCCGCATGCAGCAGCTTTGCATTGCACCATCTACCTTTCCTTCATTCAAGGAAAGCACAGCTCCATCATGCGGGGCAGCCCACCGCCCTCAGGGCAGCAAGATAGGGAAAAAAGTATTTTTTTTCCCTACTAGCTTACTCCTAACCAAGCTCTTAAACACGTTATCTCCACTGTTAAGTAATACAGAACCAAATGGATCAATTAAAAAAACACACATTTTCGCACAATTAACGTTAGATTCTTGTGTACTAAACTTACCCGTACATGTTTCCGTATTTTTTCCTCCGCAATGGGACATATTACGAGGACGAACACAAATGGTCACCGTTACCGCTGGCCATTTTCGTGTACGTATCACTTTGACGTTGTCATGGTCTTTTTGGCAGTAAAAAAAATAAAAATAAATTTAAAAAAAAAAGTAAAAAACGGGATTTCCTTGATTTGTTGTTAGCCAATTAAGAGCGGCTTCTTTGCAAAGCAATACTGTAATGAACGTTTTTCACAGTACGTACACGGAAAACAACAACAATCCTCACTCGGTTTTTCCTGATCAACTTCCTCATAACCACAAAAGAAAATGCGGATCAGCTGACTCGTCCTAAAATTTCTACTTTGTCTCACGTCAAATGGAGAATTTTTAGCTGACTGCACTGCAACTCATTCGCCGCAAATTAGTCAAAACAATTTTTTCTCGAAGCGCTGCCTCCGAGTTCGGCAGACACCGGAAGTTTCCATTTTGGTGCCGGATGTACGTCATCTTTTGAGTTGTTTCATCATTGATCTATATATTTCAACTAGATTGGCCAGACAAAAAAATATTTTTTCCTTCTTTCAAAATATACTTAGGAATTTAATAATCGTTATAGTACAACTTCGTATTTTATAAGTTAGTTTATATTTTCACCTTTTTTTTCTTGCTTTTCAAAATCTGCGTAACTAACGTTGCCCTAAAGAGTTTTAAAACTTTAGTTTAGTTTTAGTTTTGGAAACCTGAAGAAGTAGTGTGCCCAAAGACCTTGGAATAGTAGTAGTATGCCAGTGTGCCAGTGTACCACTTCCCTTTTAGTACCAGTTGTCAGTATGCCAGTGTGCCAGTTCTCTTTTAGGAAACCGACAACATAAATTCAATTAAATTAAATTGCTGAGCCGCGAGCCGAGAAACAATGCGTGACGTGCTGGTGGGTTCCTGGGACCGAGAGCCTTGTGGTGCGAACCCAGTACTATCCAAACTTCTCCAAATCAATCCAGCCAGGAAGAGAAGAAATATGGATATCGTTTTGATAATAGCTGTTACTTCAATTATTGCAATTCTGTTAATTTTGGTTTCTCTCTTGAAGTCAAAGTCTAGTTCAGGTATGAAAATGTCATTTCGTCTTATCTCTAGCCTATAGGATCATGCATGGTGCTGGTTTCTGGTACGATGAACCTGATGAATTATAGTCTAGATCTGCCACCTTGTCATGTCACCTTTTTTTGCTTGGATCTCCCGAATAAGAGAATACACCCATGAGTAACCTTGCCCAAATGTTGCACGCAAACGATAACAACTGTAATTCAGTGAAACAGTGTAACAATCGGCAGAGTGAGTGTTATGTATGTGGGAACAGTAACTGAGTAAATTCGGATACGAGAGCAGTGTGGTTCGTTCTTGTTAAGTCAAGTCGTGTCCTGCTATGTGAACACAGGCCCGGACTGGTGTGGCAGCCGTAGGCCCGACTACCATGCGTTATGACTAAAACTCGAAGGGCCCCAACGAATCTACGGGAGGGCCAGGTGCCATTGGCATCCTATGGCAAGTCCGGGGCTGTGCCGGTGAAAAGGTCCCCTAGTCAAATGAATAAACACAATAAAGGAAAGAAGAAAACAAACCAAACAGCGAACATTTTACAGTAAGCCACATTTGGCACAAGTCTACTTCATGCATATGGCCTAAATTTTAAGAAAAAGACAAAAAACTTACCGTAAATTGGCCGGAAAGGCACTACAAACTGACCCCAAGCCGCGGAAACGTGTTAAAACCATGTTTTAACTGATCCCATGTTTTAAACCCAAGGTTTTTGATCACAAGTCGCGGCAGGCTCGAGGCTGACGACGCCGCGCAGTGAAGCACCACAAGTGAAACGCCAAACCCAAAACAGTTCATTACAAGTGAAACGCCAAACAGACGCCGGTACCTGCCTAACCTAACCGACAATAACAACAAAACCACACGCAACTGACAATAACTACCCGCTTATCTTAACTGTTTACGAAAAAAAAATATAAGCTTCCCTGCTTCGCAACGCCCCGTGAGCGAACGCAAATACCGTATAATGTACGGATTACGGAGCTACAAATTGACCGATTTAAGTCGTTTTAACACATTTCCGCGCTATAAAACATACTGTTCCTGGATCATGAAGGTGCTGGAGACATTTGGAATCAATTTCAGAAGGATATCGGGTATGGGTGTATTCTAGACTTTAGCCAAATTCGGATATGAGAGCAGTGTGGTTCGGTCTTGTTAAGTCA
This sequence comes from Lithobius niger, assembly GCA_023313725.1. Classification (NCBI taxonomy): domain Eukaryota; kingdom Metazoa; phylum Arthropoda; class Chilopoda; order Lithobiomorpha; family Lithobiidae; genus Lithobius; species Lithobius niger. The sequence continues at coordinate 10,225 of JAHWFP010157859.1, read as the reverse complement.
AGTCGTGTCCTGCTATGTGAACACAGGCCAGGACTGGAGTGGCAGCCGTAGGCCCGACTACCATGCGTTATGACTAAAACTCAAAAGGCCCCAACGAATCTACGGGAGGGCCAGGTGCCATTGGCATCCTATGGCAAGTCCGGTGAAAAGGTCCACTAGTCAAATGAATAAACACAATAAAGGAAAGAGGACAACAAGCCAAACAGCGAAAATTTTACAGTAAGCCACCTTTATGCACGTCGTTTCGTCGGACTGGATGACCCGGATTCAAACTCGCACCCCACAATTCGTCCCCAGATCACTGACATAGCACCTTTATCGCGATGGCCACTCCTCCACTGGCGTAAAGATAACTCACTGAACCCGTTATTAAGTCACACCAGTGACTAGGGCTCCATTCGACCGCGCATGCTTGCAGCCAGAGCCAACGAAGAAAGAATACAAATAAATGCAGATGCTCACTGAAGGTTTAAACCACATTGTTCATTAGCTCCCGGTAGGCCTATTACTTAAGCTATTTAAACTTACATCTAAACTAACAACAATATCATAGCCTACTGACTATAAGTATACAGCCATAACTAGGAATTCGCCGATATGACTTTTTACCGCGATCCGATACCGATGAAGGGTAAAACTGATCCGATCCAATGTCGATACCGATAATCCCCAAAGCAGAATTTTCTGCCACTGTCTGCGACACCAATTGTCAGAAAAAAATGGTCTGCAGCTTATCTGTTTTTCCGTATGGCTACGTGCATATTTGTTGGTTTTTACTGAATAACTTTTCAGTGCTTTATTCTATTGATCTGGCTCTTCCATCAACAGACAGGTCTCTTCGAGACGATTAAAATGGTGTATTGGAATGTCCAAATCGGTCAAAAATTGGCGAAACGGCAGAAATTTGATTAAAACGGCACGTTTTGTCTGCGACTGTGCCAGATTATCTGCGACATAGTCGCACCCCTTTCTGCCTTTGGGCCGATAATAATAATAAAAATAAAAAAAAATACGACTAAAAATTTAATTTCTGTACAAATAAAATTTCAGTTTCTGGTTTTGCATGGGTTCCAACTACTGAGATTATCTAAAAGGTTCCGTACAGCAATGACAGGATTCTTGCTTTGATGACTACTTATGGTTTCAGTATATTCATCTTCTCATTTAGATTTTAAGTTGGCCGTTGTAAAACTTGGAAGCGTTAGAACTGTCACGAGCTACATTTTCATTACAAACTGAGCAAATGGCTTTGCTTTTCTTACCCTGGTTGTTGCTTTTGTTGCGCTTGGTGTTAGTTTTGCAGGGAAGACGGTTGCGCTTCTGGTAGTAACGAATATCTGTATCGGAAGCCTTACAGTGGTCCGATACTGCTATGGCAAAAATACCGATAAATACGGATATCAACATCCATAGCTATGACTAGCCTTGGCCTATAGTTCTCTGACAAGGTGGTTAAGAGTAGGGATCGACCGAATCCGAATCCGAACCGGATCTGAAGCCGGATCCTTAGGGTTCGGGTTCGATTCGGATTCGGCAAAATTTTTAATGTCTGGGCGATTTTTCAATAACTTAGCTCATTTTTGGCCGTTTTCGACGTTTCAGTATACCATTCGAAACGTTTTTTCACCAGCTTTCCAATGGAGCTAATTTCAAATGGCTAGCATAAACTATTCAGAAGTTATAAGGGAAAAACCAATGAACAAGTTGCGAAAATGTGTACTGGAGTCTTTAAACCTTACTCACTTTGCTACTTTACTCAGCTAAGAGAGAAAATTTAATCTGCATAAAATACAAAGGGTTGAAGCATTCAACAAAGATTTTATTTTGGATTCGGTTAAGATTCGGATCCGATTCATCAAATCTTGTAAATTATCCGGACCCGATCCGGATTTCGTAAAAGTAGATTCGGTCGATCCCTAGGTAAGAGTGCCCCTCCCCCTTTCCTATACGCAATTAAAGCCCATTATGAGCAAGCTAACAGCTTTAAAGGTGGTTTTCTAAGTGCCCTCTCCACCTCCATTTTCTTTCGCCCATATGGCCACTCCCATCGTTTCCTTTATAGTATAATAGCGTAATCACAAACTAGGAGAAGAGCAAGGTACAAGTTTACAATGCACCCATACTCCAAAACCCCTCAAAACATCTAATTATTGACTGAAACACCATGTTAGCCTAATTAATCTGCAATGGGTTTTCAGGCAGTGTCGCAATTAAGTTGGGTGCAAACTTCAAAGGGTGCAAGGCACCCGGGCTCAGGAGGACACAGAAATGCAGATAACTCTGGTACCGTTCGAGATAACAACATGTGCGGTCTGCGGTATTTTGCTCAGGAAATCACTGAGTATCTTCCTAGCTATCTTTTAACTGTTGGTTACTAGGCTATTTAAAAAAAAAGTTTTATTTCAGTAATTATTGAACCTTTGCAGAAAACTGCAGCGTTGGTTGATGAAAAATTGGGGATAAAAGTTGGGATATCGGCAGCATTTTTTAAGTTGGATCAGTAAAGTTGGTATCGGTGCAGACTTAGTGAATACTAAGGCTGCACCGATACCAACTTTACCGATACGATACTGATCCGGTTTTAAAATTTTGCTGATACCGGTACCGATACCGATGTCCAAAATAATATCCACAATTTTTATCAACGATGTAGTTTTCTGCAAAAGTCAATAATTATTAAAATAAAAATTTTTTTAAGTAATAAACCTCAGTTAAAATATAGCTAGAGAGACACTTAGTGATTTCCTGAGCAAAACGCCACGAACCACGAATCGTGAAGAGTTCCCGAATTATCGATATATCAGCAAAAGTTGCTAATACCGGTCCGATATCTATACTAGTGTTGGGCGGTACCAGAGATTGTTCAGCCAGTACCGGTAGCCTACCAAGTTTAGCACCCCGGTACTCTGTCTTCTCCTGTGGTTATGACTGAGGTGGTATCTGGTATAGAGCTGAGGTGCCAACACCCAATTTTCAAATAATAAAAAAAAAGTTATTGAAAAATGTGTTATGTCGATATAGTTTTAATGGAAAAAAATTATTGATTTTTTTCTCCCTGATTTAAGCTTAATTCATTGTTCACGACATATTTGATAAAAACCATCTTCTAAAATTTGTAGTTAACATGCTATTCTATTAGAAATGCAAATATAAACAAACGTTACATAAATTTGGCTCCACTTTGTGCATTGTTTAGAATTTCATTGGACCACTGTTGATCTTTTAGGCTAACTGATTGTTGCACAGATTTGAGCCCTGCAACAGAAGGACTAATTGAATGATTGTTATATTTTAGCACCTTTTTCATTTTTAAACAATACCTGTATTTTGCATTATTGGTACCATGGTACACTGTGAGAACCGGTGTACTGCCCAACACTAATCGATACCGCAAATATCAGCATCCGATTCGGTTTCGGTACTGGTGCAGCCTTACTAAGTACAGTAGTGTTGCCTGGCCTACGAAATGAATCTTACTACGGATTGTTGTTTTATTGTTATTTCAGGATCTAAAACTGAAGGTGCGGAGGATGCAGCTCCAGTTCGACAACCTGTAGCCCGCCGACGCGACCCAGACAGGCCTGCGGCTCGAGCAAGGCGCACCGTGCAAAACCGTCTGAGAACAGCAGCTGCCGCAAGACGTGATAATGATTCGGAAGATGACGATGATGAAGAAGGTTTGAATTAGTTTTTGTGGCCTTGATGTAATGTGTTTGTGCTAAACTATCGCTCGTCATATAAAATAAGCCTGTTTATTATCTATGGAGTCTACTATACAGTAAGTAGGTCCTATACAATACACAAAGTAAAAATGTATAAAAGAACAATTACTGCATGGGCCTGGCCTCAACCATTGTTGCAAGCCTTCATATGATATGGAAATTCAGGTTTTTGAACGCTTAATGCAAGAATGTTTCTATTGCAGTTCTGGTTGGTGGGTTTCTGCAGGGAAATTTTTAAACGCATTGTCTAGTTCATTTTAAATTTTCTGTTGTCGTGCCCTATTTTTGGATTTTAAGTTGGGAAATAAGTAAAACTGGGCAGTGAGTTTTGGGGATTTTGACTTTTCAAGTACAGTAGGGGCTCTTTATAACGAACAACATAGTGCACCCAAAAATGGTCCTTTATACAGAGAGTTCTTAATACAGAAGGTTCCCTACAGAGAACAAAGAGTAAAGTGATTACATACAAAGTTACTTATGCATAGTGTATAAACCTGACAAATAAAATCTATCTATGTATCTATATGTGCTTTCTGTGAGGACAATACAATCTGGAATACAGTTTCTGCTACGTAGCGAGTTTAATGATGAGCTGCACGAGAGGTGAAAAACCGGCCTTGCAAGTGGTGGAGGCTACGCTCAACCGCCGATTCGAAAATCAGACAATCGTAACGACTGTCGAACGTGACATAGTGGAGTGAAATTTCTGTTTTTTGCCTGAAGAAGCCTGTCTGAGCCTTAACATCTCCAGAGAATTGACAGTCCAAAATTTGCTGAAGATATTGCTGGCTACTGATATCTTTTATTTATTTGAAATTGTTCGTAAACGATTGCTATGAAGATTGTGAGGACAGTGTACATACTATAGTAGTTTCAATTTTTGGATGCGTTTCAGGTTTGTCTTTTTCGTCGTCTGATAAATTAATTGATTTCTTGGTTGACACAATTCTCGGGTATTTTTCTTTGGAAATCTGTGCGGGCAGGCGGAATTTTATTTTTGTATTTTTCGGCCCTATTTTTCCTTTTTCACATTTGGAATGATTTTGATTTTGTGTAAAATAAAGAACGCTACTTCATAATTCTGCTTAAAATTATTTAACAATAAGAATGGCAATTTTATATTTTAATTTCTCACTAAGGACCATTTTTGATTTGTAACTGCTATTTTTGCTGTGTCGTTTCTTTTTATTTCCCGTCCAAAAAAATCAATGCAGACGGGGTCTGAAAACAAAATTTTTCTTTTTTAATGGCCTATAAGAATGGTTTTTAGTATGATTAGGATGGGTTTTAGTATGTGAAAAGACCTTTGCAGCACTGAAAAAACGGTTCTTTATATGGAGCTGTTCCAGTGACGGCGCCAGGGGTAGGCCAGGGTGGGCCATGAACCCCCAAATATTTCACAGCGCCCCCACCGGTCCCCCCCTAAACCCAACACTCAGGTAACCTCCATAAAATAAAATAATATAAAAAAAAACTTGCAGGCCTAAACCTTAAATCAAATGAACAACCGGTGTTTTTGTTTTTAAAATTTAATTTTATTTTTTATTTATTTTTTTTTTTTTTTTAGCAACTTAGCAATATGTGTATCGCCTAATTTATTTTGTGTGTTTATGGGACCCATGTATTTTACAAAATGTTGTACTGCACAGAAAGTTACGTTATGTTCAGGATGAATTAAAAAGAATAATGGGATTGCCTTGGGGAAAAAAAATCATTGGCCCACTCTGTTTCCAGATGTGTCCTCTGTCAGCTCCCCCAAACAATTCAGTCCTGGCGTCGTCACCGACTTGTTCCTTATTACAGAGGTCCTTTTTCTTTATATAGAGACGTTTTCACCATATGAACTGAAGGTGGCCTACCAAATAGTTAAAAAGTATTTTTTTAGTTACAGGGAAAAGTTCCTTATTCAGTGGTTTGTTATATCAAGAGTCTACTAGCCTATATCAAAATTAATCAAGACAACGTGAATAAGACATTACTGTTCAGTAGACAGACAGATGGACATTCCTGTAATGTACAGTTAAAACGCTTTTCCAAACAATGTTTGAATACACACATTTTAGACCAATTTCCAAGCTTACCAGGCTTCCTTTTCTTTTTTTAATATCGTAGTGAAGCTCAATCACTGTCTTAGTATTCTTCTTGGTGGCCACAGCTTCATCAGAAATCACATAACGGAAAAGGTAACACACAACCAAAAACAGGAAGCACAATGGGTTCTCTTGAATTTTCGGTGATTATTTACAAAGAATGCTGTACAGACGGAAAACATAATCAGTCACATTTGCATCCAACCAACTTACTGCTTGCTGGTTCTTGCTTTCTTCTGAAGTAGTGGCTTTTAATCGGATTGGTAAATAACTGGCACTGGTTTGCACTACTATTTGGGTTATCTTTTAATCGAAAACAAGATGCGCGAGCACCAAACACATTTTGGCTCTTAACAGAAGCAACAAGTAGTACCAGATGTGCAGAATGCATGCATTGAAGATTGCTTGTGTATACCATCCGGTCATGCACTTGACACTTCCACAATACATCGTCTGCATTGCAATATGGAACATCAGACATAATCATGGCGGTTTGACCATCCTGAAAATCCTTGCTGAAGTAGCTGGTTTAAACGTACGTCAAATTCAATTCGCTATAACGGCGGTCTTTTTAGTACAAGAATAGTCTTGAGATATACAAAACTGAAGAAAAAGTGTTCATTCTACAGAGCTGCTCCTTATACGTAGTTTAATTATAAAGATGGATGTCCATCATGCAGTCAAAGGATGGCCAACCAAATATTTACACCTTATTTGTATAGGGAAAATTAAGAGGATACCGTACTTGAATTATATTTTCTCCAACCTTCCAGTGTTGAAATGGGAATCTAAAATTACTAGCCCTAACAGTAAGGCCATATCAAGCCTTACCAAACCAGTATTTGCCGCATACACGCATAGTCTGCCGTATCCTGGTATCGACGAAATCGCCGTCATCAGACAAAATTCGACAAATCACTAAATTTTTTGTGTACTTACACTTAAAAACACACTTTTTGCACGACATTTTATTGTCTGAATGTACTGTAACTGCATACAAATGACGTTCAGGTGCTTACGAACTCTGGTGAATCTTCAGGCGGGTTTAAGGTATATTTTTTGATACCGTAAATCGCCTATTAAATGACCATGGGCTGTTAAAATAAATTTGATTATTAGTTTACTGGTTATTTCGTTTGTTTAGTATGCATTACGTATGAAGCGTGTAGTTACTTTTGGTGCAGATAAACCTCGACTTAACGGGGTTAAAACTAAGGCTCGCCCAATACCAACTTTCACCAATCCGATCCATACCGATACGGTCCGATCCTTCTTCAGCGAAGCCGATATTTCAATGCATTATTTGCTCTAAAGTTAACATTTTTTCCATATTCAGAAACAAAATTTGATGAAAAATTTCCAATCTCAAAGCTCTATGAGCAAGCGTTTTGCAGTAAAGTGCATTTTTTGGAACGTGTTTTTGATTTGAGAACAACTGAAGATATCACCCTGAAATTAGCACCATTGGAAAGCTCTCGAAAAAACGGTTCAAATGGTTTAGGCCTATTGAAACATTAAAAACGGTCAATTTTGGGCGAAGATATCGTAAAAACCGATATTTTACGAAAACAGTTAACCGATACCGCTAGTATCGGTGCCAAAATCGTTGCCAATATCGGTATTGGCCGAGCCATAGTTAAAACATTGATTTCGTCGAATATTAGGGATGGGTCGGTTTCGTTTTTTTGACTTCGGTTCCGGTTTCGGTTTTCACGCACACATAACCACAGTTTCGGTGTCGGTATTGGTTTTTGCCACCATCCACCCAAACCAGCTATTTCTAGTTTGTTTTCTTGTAACATTAGTATTACTAGCTTTCAACTCACTCCTGCTTTCACTTTCAGCAGGGTCATAGACCATGGGCCTAGCTGTAACACCATTTTCCTCTACTATTTTCTTTTTAGTGACTGTCATTTATACGTACAAAAATAATTATTTTTAAAAAATTAGAAAAACAGATCAATTTTTGATTTTTCGAACACCGTACGAAAAACCGACACAAAATTCGAATCGGTTTCGGTTTTGGTTTTCAGTAAAAACCGAAAATTCGGTTTCGGTTACCGACCCATCCCTATCGAATATATGAAGCTTTTAGTCAATTTCTTGCAGAAAAATTCCAATCTAAAATGCTTTAAGGTCAGAAATCATGAAATTACCAGAACTGTTAATCGGCGATTTATGGTACATTCTGGATACCAGACACTTTAGTAGATTGAGCATGTACGATTTGCCGGTCAAAATCAAAAAAGTTGGTGGTGTATTGCAGATTATAAAATTCCATTACTATCGACCGTCGTAAAACCACAAAAAAAAAAAGAATTCTTTGGTTCTCTGGCTTGTGCGGGTCAATCCCATTTTCCTGTCAGTATTAGAAAGTGTTTATTGTTTTTCCTGAACTTTGCCAAAAATTGACCAAACTTGATGTTCAATTACGCTACAATACTTATTTTTTGATGAGCTGTTGAACCGTGCTCTTTTTAAGTCAATAGCTTAAACCATTCTAAAGGTATTGATTTAAAAACGTCAAATGCATACTCTGGAATGTAGCAGACGTCGTTACTTACGGAGGAAAAACATGCAAGATTCCAGAAAGGCAAGAAGATTTACTATTCTTGGCGAATTTCGATAGTCAATTCTGCTGTGGATGGAAAAACCTAGCCAACTAACTTCCTCAGGCAGAATTGACTATCGAAAATTTGCCAAGAATAGTAAACCTTCTTGCCTTTCTGGAATCGTGCGTATTTTTCCTCCGTAAGTAATAAAGTTATTGGGCAAAAAACAACAAATAAATCCCGAAAAGGACATTGACGAACTTGAGCAAGACCGTTTGAAAATGTCACATTGCCTACTATGAAAATTCATTTTAAAGTTGAAAATTCACCTTTTATCATGCTTATTTTATTCTTTATTTTGTGTGTGTTTGTGAAAATAAGCGTGATAAAAGGTGAATTTTCAACTTTGAACAAGACTGTTGACCATTTTCTATAAAGAATTGCAACCACATTATTTAATTAATATACAGTTGGAGTAACAATTATTTGTGAATAATTACAGCTGGCTGCTACATATTATTGATTGTATCAGTGAGTAGTTCGACAAGATTGGCTTCAGTAATCGGTTTGGGTGGGATCATTCGTGTAAAATGGTGCTCGGTACACCCTTATCAAATGATGTAGATCAGCACGCGAAAAGTAAAAATGATTTTATCATAACTTTTCCAAGAGCTATTAGCTCCCGTCATGAGACAATTTTGCAATCACTTCTTCACTTCCAGCTGATACTTTAAACGGTGGTTGTTTCCTTCTACAGCTCTGTCGATGGCTAGGAAAAGAATATCAATTGAAGTTCTCCACAATTTGAACTTCTTCAAAAGTCCACTTGAGTTGTCGGGTAAAAAGATTACAGTAACGTTTACATGAACAGTATAATACTTGACTACATACGTCCACCTTCATCATAAGAACAAAAATTGCAGGGAAACGAAGACTACATAATGGAGTTTTTGTGTTTGAATTTTCCGCATCGTTAAGGGTGCCACTGACCTTTGTGAATGCTCCTTGCTCAGTATTCCACAGTCGGTTGAGTCGCTGCTAGCTCGGCTCACACAAGTTAGTCAATGTGTGCGTACGTAGAACAGGTATTGTTCAGAGGGTTACCTTTTGGAGTTTGAACTGCCTAATGTCAAGGAATTTCAGTCCTCTCGTATGAACGTCATTGTACAAGTTCGATCGAGTGGAGGAGAATTCAAGGGCGATTCCATCCAATGGTGCAGGTCCTGTGTATTTTGCAATTCCATTCTTGGGTTCACCATTAAGCACATCGTTCTGGTGTTCATGAACACGTCTTACCAACTTGAAACATGCAAACCACATTGCAGGAACAACTGGGATTGTTAACTAAATTTTCGGTTAAAACTAAAGAATCATATCTTGTTTGTAACATTTCTGTTGTCCCACATTCACATTCATCAGAGTAAAAGTTTCGCAAATGCCTCCAACATGACATCACAAGAGCATTGTTGGGTCAAGCAGTTTGAAATTTGCGTCACAACTGCTGAGTATAAAGTTAGTTGCTCACACCATTTGTTGTCTAGCCTGGCCGCTCAGGTCCCATGAGCTGGTCAATGTTGGCAAATGCGGCACTGGCAATATTCCTGAGTGGGACTCATGTATTTTGAATCTCAAGATGGCAAGATATACTCTGACGAAGATGAACGTTGGACAACAGGACTGTTACAAACAAGATTGGTTGTTTATTTTTCACTGAAACTTTAGTGGACAATGTTCCTTCATTGTGGTTTTGTGTTTCAAGTTGGTAAGCTGACCGATGGAAACCAAAGTAAGCTCTGGTTACCAGTTTTCTAGTGGTCATGAAGACACTTATGGAGCTGTCTACATGTCACACCAATAGACG